>NW_010585847.1:31459-73109 GCF_000705375.1 Tinamus guttatus | reverse complement strand
AAAAAAAAAATAGATATACAGAAATCTATCATCTGTAACAACATTTTGCTCAAAGCAAATAAAATGGTCTAAGCAGCCTACTCTGCCTCCCCCATCATACATGATTGTCTCCCTGCAAACCCAAGGAAAGAGTTTAACGCTAACAAAATGTTCTGCTTTTGACATTTTCTGAATGCATCATTTTTCACTGCAAAGTCATCTCATACTTCAAAATTTCCAAAACCTTTTGAGCTATTAAAAAAAAAAACAAACAAAAGCAAAAATCAACTTCAACAAGGCAATGCATACTTTTCTGAACTCTTCACATGAAATTGTTGTTTGCACTTTGTTTTACATCTAATGAGTTCATTGAGCTGATGTGTTGTCTGAGTGCTGATGAATGCAGAAATTTGGGGATTTTGGCTGGAAGAAAGGGGTCCATGTGACATATCCCATTAAGTTTTTTCACTCATCAGTCTCAGATAGAATCTCCTTTGAGCATTTAATTGCTCAGATATATATGACCCTTGGCATGTACCACCACTTATTTAGGCCATGCAACCGAGTCTGGGGAATATTTACGCCATGCAACCTGGGAGTCTGAGGAATAGAGGGAAACTGTGCTGTGACGTATTGTATATTATTCTTTAATATCCAAAGAAAGGGACAGCTGTGAGACAACCACTCTGTGAGCAAAGTTCATCAGCATTGTGCTGTGAAAATGAATAGGCTATGTTCCCTGGGAAAGTGGCGGGTGTATCTGTGCAAATTTCTTCACTTATATTAAATTTGTTGCCAAAAGCAAACTTCTTTCCAAATTTAGAAAAGAATGAGTTGGATACAAACAAATGTAATTTGAGAAAGGCTAAGAGAATTAATGATTTATCAAGTCTGTGTTTAGTAAATAATAAAGCAGAAATTAAGAGGCTGTCAAAAAACATTTGGTTCAAAAGGTAAATAAAAAAGGTTTATATAGAATGTAAATCAACCCCCTTATGTTTTACTAATTCATATTGTCATGCTTAGTATATTTATTATGTATCCTGTGCTTTTCTCACTACCTTGCTACTAATTCAGTGAGACAAATGTAGTAGTGACTGATTCAGTAATAATGTAATTAAAACACCATAAATCATATTGGTCCAATATCTAGAAATGTTTGGCTCCCAATCCTTTTGGAAAACTTGTTGCTGTTGTGTTAGGACCTGATTTAGTGGACATGGGGGTTAATATTTCCATATTATTGTTGTTTTTGCAAGGCTATTTCAAAAACAAATCCGACAGCAAAAAGACCAAGTCACATTGTGAGGCCAACATAAAAAAATCCTCCAGTGTTCATCCCTAGCCTGCTTACTGCATAATACGGAAATTGTGGAAAATCTGTGTGATACAATCTTCATGTCCCCTTAGCAGCACAAAACAGCGGTCATGAAGTAGCTGCTCCTGAACCTATCCCAAGGGCTATGAGGGGTAAATCAATCTGATCCTTGGGTCACTATTCAGCCACAGATTGAACTGCATGGCTTAGAGTCCTCAGACAGCTCCATCTCAGCCCAGATCCCCCTGGAGCGTGAGAGATTTGCCGTTCTCAAGAGCACGATATCCATTGCTCCATATATCAAATAGACTCTGTTGGCAGCCTGGATGGCAGTCAGCCAGGGGGAAGGATTGGTCCTGGATGAAGAAATGCTCATTTCCAGAGGAATCCGGTGCCTCTGGCAGTGCTGAACTCCATTGGAATGTTTCTATGCTCAGAGCTTGTCACAGGGAGTGTGCTGGGATGGCCAGTGCTCAGTCTCTCACTCTCAATTCTCTGCCTTTAAAAGTCCAGCCTCTCCGTAGGAGTCTTATAGAAGGTACAGTAAATGCTGCTCATCCTGCAGGAAAAACATGGTGTTTTGTGCTCATTCCGTCTGCTAAGGTGCAATAAACAGTGAAGGACTGGAAAAGCCCAGAGGTAGGTGATTTGTACCAAAGAATTTTAAGGAGCTCTCCAAGGTACCCGGAGATTTGTTAAAACTGATGATTAGCAAGGTGGGGAAACTTCAGGAAAGTGAATACCAATATTTTAAAAGGATAAACAGAATGATCTGGGTAATTAAAGGTCTTTCAGCCTGACATTGATCCCAGACAAGATAATGGAACATTCAATCTGGGATTTGACTGATAAGGGCTTAAAAGACAGTAATGTAATTAATGCTAATCTACCCAGGATTACAGGCAATAGATCTTTACAAAGAAAAGTGAATAGTTTTATTTGATGACTTTACAAGTTGTGTTGATAAGGGGAATAGCATAAGTTTGATAGACTTAGACTTTGCTGAAACATTTGCCTTGGTCTCGCACAATGTTTTGAGTAAGCTACTAGAAAAATAGAAAATCAATATGGTCACATTAAATTGATTAAAAGCTGCTAATGGGCAGAACTCAAAACATTCCTGCAAACCAGGGGTCATTACTAGGTGGGTGAATGGCTAGTTAAGACTGCTTTGTAATGCTTCTGGCAATGATTTGAAAGAAAGAATAAAATCCTTCCTGATAAAGCCTAGAGGTGACAGTAATACTGGAGCATAAATAATGAGAAGAAAAGTGATGGACATGGAGTTGTCTGAATCAACTGGTAAACTGAGCTTGACCAAGCTCTGTTGGCAGTGCCTTTTACAGCAGCAGATATAAAGTCATAAGTCTAGGAGCAAAGAACAGAGGTGCCGCTGTTGGCTGGCAGCTGCTGCTGGAGACACTCTGATTCCCTAGGAAGATGGTCACAGTGGAAAATGGGCTCAGCATGGCCTCCTGGTGCAGGATCTCTACAGATGATCTAAGAAATTCCTTAGATTATCAAATAGGGCAATATTAAATAGGTTTACTGAGGTATTAGCATCCCAAACCTAGTTGTATTGCCACTATGGTTTCTTTTTTATACTATATCTCTATATAACTAAGGCTTTCATTTTGCAAGACACTTAGAGATATTTTGAGTCCCTCTTTCCATTAAGCACATGCTTAAAGAGTTTGCTGAGCTGGGACCCTTCACCACAAGATACTCTTCCATTATCTTGTGGTTGGCTTTTTCCCCGTTGGTTTCATAAACTCATTTGGATACAGTGTTTTCTGTGGTTTAATTTACTTTCTCTGTGTTATTATTGTCTCCAAACTGTGCATATTTACAAAAGGAATTAAATGAGTTCTATTTATTTTGCAGCCTGTAATGGCCCTTTTGGAAAGAAGCCATTATGTAGATTTTTAAAACATATATTTTTCCCTATTAGAGAGCTCTCATGACATAAATACAACAAAACAAATATAGGGCTCAATCCTTTAAATGGGTTCTTCCAAAAAAAGACTGTATTTCCAAGAACAACTCAGTAAAAACACTGAAGTATTTATTCAGCTTAATATGTCTGGGAATGACTCTTGAGCTTATCCCGTTCAAGTAGATGTTTGGTTACTGATGTTAGGCTAAAAGTGTTATTGAAAAAATAATGTTTGTGTCTCTCTCTGTGTGTGTGCACGTGTGTGAGCAAATGCAAGTGCAGAAATATATCTAGTGAGAACCTCTCTCGTTTCAGTTTATGCCAGTTTCCTCATCTTCCCACAATACCTCACTGAGAAGATCAAATTATCACTGGGGGTTGCTCTTAGGTTCCCCAGAACTCACCTATTCTCCAGGGTGAAGAAACTTAGCATCCTCAGTATCTCCCCAGAGGACAAGTGCTCCAGTCCTTGATCATCTGGTGACCTTCAGCTGAACTCACTCTCGTTTATCAGTGTGACTTTTGTATTATGGTGCCAAAGCTGTATGCAGTATCTAGCTATGTTCTAATGAGTAAAGAGGAATAATCACTTCCATCAGACTCCTGGTTTTGCTCCTGTTCATACTGCCCTTGATGCTGTTGGCTTTCTCTGCTGCCAGGGCATGCTGAGAATTTCATGAGGTTCCCTTTGACTAATTCTTCTAGCCTGCTTAGCTCTCTCTGGGTGACAACTCGGAGCTTGAGTGTGTTGACTGTTTCTAGTTTGATATCATCTGAAAACATTTTTAGCAAGCATTCCACCACCTCATGTAAATATCCCAGTTTGGTATCATCTGAAAACTTTTTTAGCAAGCATTCCATCACCTCATGTAAATGATAAAGATATTAGAAGAGGACATGTCCCAGAATAGACTTCTGCAGTACCCCGCTAGCTACTACTCTCCAAATAGAGACACATTACCCTGGTCCTCTGTGCTCAATCATCCAAACAGTAGTTTTCACATCTGGTTGTCTACCCATCTAGGCCATAACATCCTAGCTCACATACAAGAATATTGTGGGAGATGGTGTTGAAAGCCTTGCTAAAGTCAAGGTAAATGACATCCATTCCTCTCTCTTCATTCAAAAATCCAGTCCTTTTATCATAGAAGACAATCAGGAGGATCAGACATGATTTATTCTGATCCACCTGACTCCAATCACCTTTTCCCCTCCATGTGCTCAGAAATGTGTTCCAAGTGGCCTGGCTCCATATTTTTTCCAGGGACTGGAGTTAGGTTGACTGGTTTTCCTTTTGCCCTTTTTTGAACAAAGGTGCAACATTTCTCTTTGGTCATCAGGGATCTCCTAAGATCTCCATGAGTCTCCATTTCCTTGAGTTCATAACATCCAGAGTCTGTGATTCAGGGACTTGATCAAATTAAAGAAGGTTTCATCACTTCTCATCTCAGACTACTGTTTATTAATGCTTTTCCATCACAATGTCACTCTTATAGGTTTCTCCTCTGATCCTGGTCCACAGGTCCTTACACATCCCATCACCTGGCCCATGCAAGAGCTCCATATATAGGAGCTGCTTTTCAAACAGAAGGCCAAGCACTCCTCATTTTTCCTGCATGTGTCTGCAGAGTTTGTATCTGCCCATCGGTCCAGTCACATGAGCTGCCCCACCATGTCAGTTACTTCAACAGTGCTGTAGTTTGCTGATGTAAGGAAATGAAAGATAAGTAAATGTTTATTGTGTGCCTTATGGAAGGACTTGAAACCTCCCAATGTTAAGCCAGCATCCTGGTGTGTAAGAAGCTGTACAAATACAAAATAAAAAGTCTTCTCTGCCTTGAAAGCATAAGGTAGTCCTCACCCTCTCGGTTCTATGTTGCTTGAAACACATTCACATATCCCTTGGGGCTGTTAGAACCAATTACTTAGCACAGAGAGAATAAAGTCTGAAGCTTCCCACAGTGTGTACCTTGCTCCCCTGCACTGAGTGCTCCTTCACAAGTCAAATTTTGGCTGGAGGTTTCTATTAACTCATTTTGTAAAAAAAAAAAAAAAAAAAAAAAAAAAAAAAGGTCTGCTTCTGCTTGGATAAAACAGTATTGTTTTAAAAATGAGTGTACTAGGGAAGTTTTGTGGAATGAATATGATATCTTTTGCCTACAGTCAACTTTGAAAATAATTGGTATAGGCTTAAATGCAATTGGTCTACCACAGATGAAGCCAAAGGGCCTTATATTAAGCATAAAAAATGTCTGAACGTTTTGACCTTAATGAAACAGCAATGATTTCATCCAGCAGAGAAGCTTGTGCTGCATGATTATTTATTTCCTTTGTTTTCTCTTTTATGACTCCTCTACTTGGCTTCTCTTGCCTCTCCCTGCTCCCTTTGCATAGAGATATATATAGACACCTAAACTTTTATTCATATTCATAGACTTTTTATTTTGGAATCAAGCTTAAAGTTAACCTCTGAACAAAGCCAGAAATGCTTCGTATTTTAAGTTCAAGGATTTTTAACCTCTACATGCCACTCAGATCATACAATTTGCATAGTATAAAGACAAGATGTGACAAGCCACGCTGTTACTAGCCATGCTGAAAGACTCTATTCCTTGACAGCATTTTAGTGCCAGAAATACTGGTTGTTTTATCCCAGTCATTGCTGCTCTATGGAGGCATGAAAATGGTTTAATTTTCCTAGAAAGTCAACTCGATTTTCTTTGAAAGCCTCTGTTGCCAGAATCAGTCCCTTTGATGCAAAACCTGATATTTTGATACTATGCCTAACTCACAGCCGGATATCAGAGGCCTTGAATAATTCACTTCAGAAGTGAGATGGAACAGATTTATCACCTCCTGGACAGATACTGCATGGAGAAATGAAGAACAGACTTTTTTTTTTCTTTTTTTTTTCTGTCTGATACCTGCCTGGAATGATTCTGAAAACAGAGCAATTTAGGGCTCTTGTTGTCAGAGTTACATTGATTAGGTCAGCTGGTGGAATTAAAATGAATTGATTCTTTTTCTATTTCTTCCCATCATGTATGAGACTGTCTCTTACTTCCTCTTATCTGTGTCTTTGGCAGTCTCCTATTTGTTGTGATTTTCGATGCAAGTCTTTGAAGTTCATTGCCAGGAAAAGGTATTGAGAACATTTTGTGCTGCTCTCTTAGTTTGAAATTTTCTCTACGCTGACTTTTGGTACAAAGAGCAGATGAAGAAGAATCAAGTTCCCTCAGAGCCTGGACACATGACTCAGTTCACGCAGGAGATCCAGGCTGTGCTCAGCCCCGCATGACAAGAACAAGTGTTTGTCATAGAAGCATAAGGAATGGAAGAAGAGCAAGGCAAGTAGTACCTCCTACAGTTGTGTTTTGTGGCTTTTACCACTCTAAATCCTGCTTTCATTTGCTAGTGAGTTTGTTTGGTTTTATCTATTCTAAGTGAATTCTCCATGCAAGATGCCCAACTGAGACTGATGACCTGATGACTTTTTTTCCCCCTAAGTTTCTATTAAAAGTATGGATCAAATTGAGGAATAAGCATATAATGCTATCCATGGTAAAGGTCTTCTTGCAGTCATGGTGTTAAGAGTCTGTAACCTCTTGTCTGAAGCCAAAGACTTAAATTTGCAGCCACAAACTCTGTACTTGAGAGCTGTGCTTTTACTCTACTTTGGAAAAATCTTCCAAAACAAATCTAATGTAGAAATCTTAAAAAACTAATGTCTGTACGTGATCTGCATCAGATGCAGTTGCAGAGGATCCAAGTCCAGGACCAGCAGAAAAAGTGGGATGGAGTGAGGACGATGGTTCATGAGGAGCGAAAGGAAGAGGAGACCAAAGACAGGTCTGGAAAAGGAGGCAGCTGAGATAACACTTTGTGGAGGGCTGCAGAAAATGGCCTCATAGTCATTGCAGTGCACTTAGCTTCTAATCCATCTTGCAGAGTCTTTTGTTGATAACAAATAATCATCATATCTAATGGTGAAATTAGCAAATTACATGCATTTGATGCTGCTCCCCTACAGAGTGATGGCCACTTATGCATATAATACCAATATTTCAGATGATAGAGCCTTTGTAGGGTGAGGTTACAGGCTTATGGGTGACAACAGGAGGATCTGTATAGCTTTTCATAGGCCTTCAGGGAAGACCTTACCTAAGGTTTATAACCTTTGTCCTTTGCAAGCAGAAAGAAAAAAAGGAAAACAAGGTAGCCAGGAACATGATGACTTCAGAAAGCAGAGCTGAGGAAAATGATGACTTCTAAGAGTTGAAAAGGTGCCAGCAGGAAGATTCTGTGGATCAAAACATATCATGTGAGTAGAGGGGAAGAGCCTTCCAGTGCCTGGAAGACCAGAAGTGCTTGTTGAGAGAGAAGAAATAATATTTTAATTGCTGTTTCCCATTACAAGACTAGCAAATATTTGTCTATTAGCTGGCAGGTCTGTTAAGTTTCCAGGTTTCCCAAATATCACTGAGGGTTTCTTTCACTAATGCCATTCTTTTGACTGCTGAGGTTTTTGCCTTGTGTCCTGCCAGAATGGGGAGAGCAGATGCCTGCTGGGTGACAAGCTGTGGTTTTTGAGGCTGGGAAGGGACCAGAACCTCAGCCACAAAGGCTAGCTTCATACCCTGGATAATTAAAAAAAAAAAAGAAAAAGAGAGAGAAAGAACAATTAACAGATGCATTGGTGGCTTTGCTGTCTCCTGCAGCCTTTAAATAAAGACTGGATGCCTTTCTGGAAGATAGGTTTAGGGCAGATTACTGGATTTAGCATAGGAGTGAGCAGATGGAACTATATGGCTGCTATTCTGCTGTAGGATCAGGTGGTCCCTGCCGACCTTAAAATCTATGAATCTCAAATACACCAGTATAAAGAGACTATAAGGTAATATGCTGTTGTTGCATTCCCTTCTCTGGACCTGAATTCTGGCATTTGTCTGACACACTGCTTGCTGTGCTGGGTGGCAGTGGCACTGAATGACAGGATTAGTTACAGCAGCCTGACAGAGCTGCAACTGTGATACAAAGAGCAGTGCTTGTGTATCAGCATGGAATAAGTCTGCCTCATTTCAGTCCTCATGTGGTCTCTCTCCAAAAGGAAGCAGAATGGTAACTTCTTGTGGTCTTTGCGGTCAGCAAACATATGGCAGGGACATGATTTAAGGCTAGAGGGATGGCTGGTAACTCAAGCCTGGGGACAGCCAAAACTGTCTTGCTTGCCAGTCTCAAGAATCAAAAATATTTTACTGAAGGTCAACCTCATCTTTTTTTCTCTTCAAAAAGCATCACATGCACAAAATTTATCAAGAAAGATAAGAAAAAGAAAAGAAAACTAAAGAAAAAGTTTAATGTAACATTTAAGTGAGGGAAGTTTCAGGCTCATATTTACCACCAAGGCTTTCCAGAAGCTTTTCAAATTACTGTGCATCAGACATGCTAAAATTACTCAGTGTCTTGGTGCTGTTACCCTGCACCACACTCATGACAGTATAAATTAGCTGTCTTCTTTTTTTCCTGCCACCTAGGATTTTTGTGGCTACAATAGTCCCTTCTCCTGAAATTGATGAAAAACTTTAGTGATATTTGGATAAGAGCTGATGTACACTCTGCTGATTGCATGATTACAGTCAATAATGATGCTTCATTGACAAGAATGGGGACAGAAGGGAGCCATGAGGAAAGTGTTTATTTTTAAATTGCTTGTCTTCAGATGATTTGTACCCTACAGGGTGCCATGCCATGGAGCCTTCTCAGAAAAATGGCTTAGCAGTGCAATTAAATAGGTGCAAATATTTTTTTCCCATACAACAAGCATTAATCTAAAGGAAACAGTTGCTCTGAAGCAAACCTATTTTTCTCCATGGGTTCCATCAATGAGCTAATTAAAAAATTCTCTCACAAGCAGATTATTTTAGTAGTGGGTGATCATCCCTTTGGGAAAGGCTTGCAAGACTCCTAAATGCATCACCTCCATCTCACTCTGCTCTCCTCAGTGGAGGATAAGGTCTCTGGGATGCAGGAAGCAGGCTGTTGATTTAGCAGACAAGCAGAAACGTTGGTTCAATCCAGAGACAAGGTTTGACACGAGCTTTGTTGAGTTATGACATAGGGTTTTTCTTTAATGTAAAGTCCAAGCCTGGGCTTTAGTTGCTTTATAGGGCAGAAGCTTCCAGGTTAGACGATGCCTAGCACTTATGGATGTCTGAGAGAAACGTAACAGAGTTTCCGTCTGTATTCAGGGTCACCACCCTGGAAACCAACCCACAGCCCAAATATGTCCTCGAGTGGAGGTAGTTTGGAAAGCACGCAGAAGAGAAAGGACTGCCTCTGCCACAATGCATTGTAGAGATGCAGATGATCTCTGAGCAATAGTAAGAAATGCTTTTGTTGGTTTGATTTTGTTTTCTTTAATGCATACATTGCAAATTACTGTAGCCTCTCCAGATTTTAGGAAAATAAATGTCATTAAGAGGCAACAATTCTACATGCGTAGAAGGGTTTACTTGCAGCATTTGCTCTAATTGATCCATTCAAGAGAGTTATGTTGGTTGTGTGAATATAATCGACCAGCAGCAGATTATTATTTCTGTCACAGAGCTCTTCTGCTGATGTGATAGAAAGTAGCTTCGGCAGGAGCTTACGGGCTTGGGAGAATCTCATCAGCCTTGAGCAGAACGCATACTTGTATGCTACCGAGATAAACATGAAATACAACATTCATAAACACTAAACTCTTGGGCTCAGAATGTGTAGTGAATCTAGTATGTGTTTCTTATATGTAAGTAGATGTGAGAGAATGCTATATATTAACAGAAAATTAAACAATATTCATGAAGCATTCTTTATAAAAAGGCGTATTTATATTTATCCTTAAATAATACATTTCAATAACATCTATTCATGTCATCTTAACAAAATACAAGTTATATAAATAATAATATGTCTCTGAGCAGCACCTTACTCGCAACACTAACATCTCTTAACTGTATCATGACAGGTTTGGCAAACTGCAGCTCATAAGCTCATTAATGTTCCGCAAAATATCAATAATATTCTTGTTGGTAGAGTTTTATTTATTGTTGTGATCTATCATTCAGTAGCCACAACCCAAATTGAGTGATATTTGACTCAGTTAACCATGAAAAGGCTGTACCTATAAAGGTCAAACTAGTAACTGATACATATTGAGGAGATTAATTAAAAAATATCTCCTGCTGTTGGACTTAATACTTTAATCAAGCCCTTTTTCAAATTAAGGCATGCATGTAATCCTGCATTTACAGCAGTGGCAGGGAAATACCTTCACGTTTCCACTACTAATAGGTTTTGCAGAAGCTGTGACTTGGCAACAATCCTCGCAATCTGATTGCATTCTCCTCCTACCTGCCTTGAGTACCGTGCCAGGAGTATTTTTGTATTTAAATTAAAAATGAAAAGACAGCATGTGCAAACTCTGAAATAAGCCAGTAAATGAATCATTTAAACTGCAATGTATACCACTCCGGAAAGTGGTTTAGAGTGCATTTCTGAAAAGAAAATTGTGTAAAAAAAATGACACCTTCTTATCCATAGATTTGTAGCTTCCTATGTTTATTTCAAGAAGCCTGGCTGCCTTTAGTGACAAATGCATCTTTTTACTGTGGTAGCCAAGACAACTGCACAGCAAAGAGGCAATGAACTGTGCATTAAATTCTTTCTGTGCGTTATCATCAGAGTCTCTTTTCCTGCTTTCAAGAAGTTGTGCCTGTGCAAAGTCATTGAAAACAATGATATTGAAAAGACGCCTCTGAAAGCAGGTAAGGCTGCAAGACTTTTGCCTTTTCTGCAAAGTTAAATTAAGGTTTTTGGCTCTTACCACAAGCTCTTCCCCCACACAAAATCTCTGATCTAGAATGAGATGGCACTTTTAAGGGTGCTGTGTAGATTACTCTTATAACTCATGTAAACTGAAGGCATTTGAAGTTCCATTCCAATTGCACAAGCCTGTCAGGATCTTACTAGAATATCCTTCTCCCCTGCCCAGAAGGATAGCTAAGTTTGTCCTCAAAAAGGAGGAGCAGAAAGATGGAGTATATTGCATATGGAAAAGTCTGACAGTCTGAGTGGGGGACCAAAACTCTCCCTATCATCTGATGAGTTCGGGATCAATCCCTGATTCTTTGGTAATCTGCACTTTAGTGCTCATTTAGTCCCGGCACATGCAGGCTCTCCTGGCAATATTCAAGCTCCATCAGGGGGGTAGGGGTGCTCAAGCATCGACAAGGTTGAACTTGCACTGAGATGGGTCACCCTTTAGCCCTCCTTGCTGTCATAGGCTCTGTATGCTTCCAGATTCATCCATGTCTACTCTGAGTGCTCCACCTTGGACCTCTTCTTGTCCACCTGCCAGAGGTAACTAATTTCAAAACCACTGCAGACTGTACACGATAGAAGACTGACCTCTTCATGGAAGCAGTCTATTCATGCCTGAAATTTTGGTGCTCGCAAAAATTGACTTAGGCATCACCAAGAATCTGTGATTTTGGTTATGATCCTTGCTGCATAAGACAGGAAAGCAAAGAAGGATGAATGCAAAGTACACGATTTTAAACTTGTACACTTGTACACCTGGAAACAAAGGATTGGCATCTCTTGAGCTTGCTTGCTCTGTGGTGAGATGAATAGAGTCTTACTGAGTGAGACAGTTGTAAAAGTGTGGTGACACTTGGCCCCCTGTGCACTGGGAAACCTCTGCCTGAGAGTGTTAAAAGCTGATAAGCTTCTTCCCGCATTCTTCATAGTCCTGAATCACTGCTAAAAGACTAGATGTGGGGGCTGAGCTTAGAAACAGCCATCAGGAGTTAGGGTCTTTAGCTATGCTTGATGAAGCCTCTGGTTCCCTAAATCCCTGCAGTGGTCTTGGATGGTTTCAGGGAACGGGGAGAAGGAATGATGTGGTATGGGTGCACACTGTGCGTGCACCAAGCTGCAGGAGGGGCACAGCAAGGCATGAGGATCTTTGGTGTTCATTGCTCCACCCAACATCATGAAATCCCACAGACAGACCTCCTTTCCCAGCCCTCCACAATCCTCAGGGTCCCCCAAGTGATAGAATGACCCCAGCCTCAGCCACAGGTGTGACAGACACTTTGCAACAAGGATGTTTTTCTGTCAGCAAGAATACAGAGTGTGATAAAGTCCCTGGAGAGCACCAGCCTTGCCCAGAAGCAGTCACTGAGACCTCTCAGGCTATGAAGGTCATGCGAGCTATGAACTTCAGGGTACCTCTATCTGCAGGCCCAAAGTGCATCTCAGGAGAGCAGGCAGATGTCTCCTTCACTGGTCTCCCTGTACACACACACAGTGGGCTTGACTACATCTAGGATGAGCAGGAAAACAACCATAGCATGAGAGATCTACCACGTATGTTGGTATTAGGGTCTGGGAGCCACTATGGTTGTTTTAGTAGGCCTCACTCTTCCTAGGAGTTCGGATTTGACTCTCCAGCCTGGTCAGTGTTCAAGTTTAACTGGTCTCCAAAAGATTGTAGTGGCTCATGGGAAGACTTTTCTTTCTGCTCAGTTTAAAACTCCTACGGAAGGCTTTATTAAGATGTAAGACTGTCATTTAAGTTTGCACAATGATTTGTGGCTGCATCTGTACATAAACATATAGAAAACACACAGTTCACACTGTACATTCTCTTCATTCCTTTTGTCTCCTTCAGGAGAGTGTTTGAAAGTGGAATAGCCCCATGAAAATGACTCTGTTCCTGAGTCAATTTTATCTGGAAATCACTGAGAGACAATAAACCCAGACCCCTACACTGACATTATTGCAAAACCACTTTTTAGAGCAGAAGCTGACATTATCAGGTGCCAACTGATGCCTTTTATTAGCCACTGACAAGTACTATTTGTGAAGGCAATTCAGCATATTGACTGTGTGTGGGGAGCTAGAAAGAGAGTTACTTTATTATATCAGATTATTTAGCATAAAACAGCACTTTTGCTTCTCAAATGTTGACTTATTCCTCTTGATGCTGCTTTACTTGAACAGTTCGGGCTAATTCTGTCTTGGGTGCAGTTTTGACTTGAAATGAGATAAAAGATAGCTTTATTCAGGCACATCATGCTCTGTAGTTTCCCAGCCATTCCTTATCTCCTATTTGAGCACATTACTTACCTTTTTGTCATTTTAATTGTATGTCAATAGTTGCCAGGGTTGTTTTTACTGTCCTCTCTGATGTTCAGATATTTTATTTGAAAAGATTTGGGATGGCCAGACTCTTTCCATTAATAAGACTATACCCTAGAATTATATGTTAGAATTCAAACTGTTTCTTACAGACTTTTTGATAAATAAAATTTTTGGTTTTTTTTAGACAAATTCCTAATTTTCCAATGCCTTCTATATTTCCATGCTAGTTTAATGCCTTGTCTGATAAAATGACAGCATTCTGGAAATATTTCTCTGTAGACAGATGTTTCCTCTCCTTGTAACCCTGCTGCTGGCAGAGGAGATTGCTCTGGGTGGCAATTTGCTTTCCAGCCCCAGGGAAGTGCATGCGGTTGGATTTTGAGCTTTCAATATTGCAGGTGACTAGAGCGTTATGTCTCACACATAAGCTTTCCAGTCAACAGAAGTACCTGTGGGGTTTCTAAAGCAGTCTGTAGGACTTGGCACTAAAACAATATCTCCAGTTTATTTGGGATTCTTCTTTTTTTTTTTTTCTGGACATATTACTAAAAGCTGCATTACCATTCACCTTCACATTTCCCAGCTTTGTATCACGACAAGTCCAGGGCCAGCAGTAAGAGGACCAGTGCTAGCAGAATTAACGCTATCTCAGTGGGATCTTTGAAAAGGACTTAATGACTTCAGGCTATTTCATATTTTGGAACCAAAACTGAGCCAGTTTTCAGAGTGAAAGTATTTAGAGTACAATTCTCTGAAAAGACTTATTATGAGGTTTCAAATTGTGCAACTGATATAAAATAAAAGGTATCCAAAATCAACAGCCATTTCAGAAAATGCAAAAGAGTGGCTGAAACTATTGCTTGTCACTAGAGGTCCCACAACATCTACCACTATTTTATTGGCTCCCAGTTTAGTGGGGTGGGAAACGTAAAAGAGCAGGTCAGCAGTGAGACTAACAATACGAATGAACAGAAATTTCTTGTCCTTAGCCTTTTAATGAGATGTGTTCAGGACACAGATGTGTTTTGTGACTTTTGAAACTTAGTTTCCTTCATCTTCTTAAAATGATTTGATAGAACAGATTGGAGTACGTTTGGCTTGAGAGATGCATTGCCGTGAGTAGGACAGGAGCAAAACATTAGAATGCAGTCTTTGTTGGCAGAGCTGTCTGCACAAGCTGGACTATTCCTAATAATGCCCAAATATTTGCAGTACAGCCTCCAAAAGATCCTTGTGATGATTCAAAATAAGAATCAGGGAAAGGATCAGTCCACGCAGCAGGTACTTCAAGAAAGAAGAAAGGAATAGATTTGAGTCATTAAAGGTCAAAAGTCAATTTTAAAAAATTGAAAAATTCTGATTTTGATGTACTGTATTCAAACTTAATGGGCCCCAATATGTTACTTTAAGATCTGATTTTGGTCTTGACTGGTTTTCAGTGCATTTGAAACAGACTGAAAACTGGAGGGCATGCATATAGACAGATATCTATAAAGAGTGATCTAAAGAGCTACAGGAATATCCATGTAGTTTGATTTTCAGCCTCTGGTCTGTGGTTTCCTGGAAGGGTTAGGGGGGCTAAGAGGGCCTGTGTTTTTTTCTTAAGAATCCACAAGGAGTAATTAAGAAAAAAAATCCTCAGGCTAGCTTCACTATCCAGGAGTCCCTGCCTCTGTGGGAAATCTCTTGAAGTCTGCAAAGTGGAAGAAAGTAGAGCTAAAAACAACTAAACTACATCGCCGGGAATGCTGAGTGGGTAATGTATGACAGTTTATTTGACTTGATTCTTTTTTTTGCCTATTTTTTGTCTATATATTGATAATTTTTTTTTTCAAATCTGCTTTTTTTTTTTTTTTTGTAAAATGAAGACCTTAATGCTCACCTATCATAGAAGGACTTATGGGCCTACCTGGGTGAACTCTACAGAGTCGGATGGTGCAGCCCAATGCTTCAAGCTCTTTGAGAGTTCAGTAAACTTCAGTGTAGAAGCAGCTAGGTGGGATTTGCCTAGTGGACCTGGGCAAATAGCTTTACTCTGGTTGTTCTTTGAGAACATCACACAGGGCACTTTGAGTATGTCTCCAGCCTGAACGGATTCAATGTTCTATGCAAATATTTAGAGCAACTCTAATTGTTAGACTCTTTTCATTCAATTAGTAGAGATCTATTGAAGGAGGAAAAGTCCTACCACAATGTGTGATGAATTATTAATTTATTGTAACAAATGTACCCAATTTTAAATATTCTCTGCACATAAGGAGGCCACACTAGCTATAAAAAAGGCATAGTGTTAGACATATTCCTAAGGACTGTGTGTGATCACCAGCTTATGGAGAAAACTTTCCAGGCTTTGCTTCTGTTTCTGTGATATATGTGAATTCTGGGCTAATAGTATTCTCCAGTCCATGGTGTAATCATAATTGTTGCCCCGAGATGATTTGCATGACTCATTCACAGCTTGAGCATATGCTGCTTTGAATAAGCAGAGCTGTTCTCAATGGTAAACCTATGGCAGGAGGTCTAAGCTCTGGATCCTACAGTGGGTTAAGCTGGAATGTCCCTTGTTTTGGCAGAGGCCATTGATGGACCAGGATCACCTCCTTCATGCGGATAGGTGCAAAAAAATATGGTCTTGTGGTTGATGTCAGGTACCTCTCTAATGCTTCCTGTTTGTTTGGCCAAGTTTGTTCAGCCAGTTATGACACCTACAACTGATTTTTTACAGTTCTCCAGAAATCACAGTGGAAACCTTATTGAACCGGATCATTTCTGAGATTTTTGTTATATTTCGCATTTGATTAAGCTGGGAACATCATGATATCCTGTGTCATAATAGTTATTATTCTAAGTGTAGACAAACAAGAACTCTAAAAGAAGAAAAAAAAAGCATGAGAGTTCACAGTATTTTTCTTTCTTCTTTTATTTAATCAGTCAGATATGGGTCTATGTGGTTTCTTGGCTCTAAGCTGAGCTATTTACTGTTACAAGCCAAAGACTACACCTAGCTAATGGATTTATTAATGGAAACGACAGAGGCAGATGTCTGAAATTGAAGGCCTGAATTTTATCTCCTCTTGACAATCATTTAACTTCACACTTAAACAATTTGAAGCAATTTGCCCCTGATTCCTAACTACTGGTGAGCCAAATTTGGTCAATACTTCTGTTACTTTGCCTTTTGTTCTCTGTGGTAGAAGTCCCGATACTATATTTACTGCAAATAAAAGAAACACTGCATAAAATAGCATGATTTATCTATGAGAGATATGATGAGGATGTTATTTTTAATGATAGCTCAGCTAGAATAAAATGTGCAATGACTAGGAGGTTATCATTTGAGAACCAGAATCTCATGAAGACAGAAAAAGGGCAGCATGAAAAATTGATCATAGGGATACCTATCACACAAAGAAAGGCATTTTTCAAAGGGGAACACCTTTCACACGTTCAAAGGGAGCCCTACCACTTGAAAAGACATTTATCAGAGACAGGAAACAACAGTGCTGCAGAATTTACAAAAAGCTGGAGAAACATGCTCCTGGATTTGTTGCAAACTTGGAACTTTGAATACACTCAATGAAAGCCAGAGGCAATTTTGCATTAATGCTTGAGTAAATCAGGGAGAATCTGAGAGTTTCACTGAAGCCCAGATGGATGTATTTAAGAGAATGTTTTTATTTTCAGCATCTTCAAACAACCCCCTAGTGAACAAATCTTCAGAGTCCTGGCCTTTCCCTTTTGTTTAGAAAACATCTAGGTGAGGTCCAAGAAGTATTGCCTTTTGCATTTTGAGGGATACTAGGAAGTACCAAACTGGTCTAATTACTGTATGGAAAACAATGTCCAATAAAATCTGCAGAAGCAGAAAGTACTTAAGAACTTCAGAAAAACAGGCCACATATGTACATGTTTCTTTACATATTTAAAGTCCGTGACCTGATTAAATAATCTAAGATAAAACATGAACTGTGCTTCAATTTGTTCCTTGATTTTACTATGAAGTCAAGAGCTGTGTATGTCTAGTGTACAGTTCTACTCTAGTGCCTCAAGTTGGCCAAGCCTGAACCCTTAGGTTCAACCTGAGTTTTTTTAATTTTTCAGAGATTTTCCCATTTCAGTATGCTAGATTTTGTGCCAGTTTGGATCACTCAAATGCACACATTTTCTAGAATTCCTGCTAGATCTGCGCTTAGGTCTCTTGGAGCTGCTCCTAGGCACAGGCTCTTATCAACAATGTTCTTGAGCCTGCTTTAAATACAATTTGCTTCTTGCACTTATACACTGCATTTCTAACAATGTTTTTGCGTTAGATTGAAGGTGCTGGAACTTGGGTGTATTTCATAAACACACAAGACACTTTTGCATCATGGATAGATATACACTATCTCAGCGAAGACCCCAGGGATTCATATCTCTACAAAGTGAACAAGCACTTTCTTGGCCCAAGCTTGTGTTCTGACAGCCAATTGAATTAATGTTTTTGCTTTGAACATCACTGTCAGAGTAACTGATGCAGTGTACAAAAGTGGCCTATAACTTGTCCATTTATCAAAAGCTGAATTGATTATTTCATAGAATTTTCTACATGTCTGGATGAACAGCTAGATCCTAAATCTACTGGAATCAGTCAAAACGTTGGTAAATTTGCTAGGCTTGAGGCTGGACCTACAGAGATTAGGGATTTTTTGCAAGGCAAAGGTTTTTGGATGGCATTTTGAAATCTCTACTTTTTAGCAGTACATAAGAGAGAATGTGTTGAAGGTTTGACAGTTCAACTCATGACCAGTCAATGGGGCCATCACGTAGGGGTTTATAAACTTCTGTATGGTTTTCTCTGAAGAACTAAAACTTTTGTATCCTCTATTCTCATGAATTTCATCTTAGAAGGAGATTATGTTCCTCTAGTTCACACAAGACTTCACAACCCAGGGACCTATGTTCATCCCATGCTTCTCCTGACCCACAGTTGCAGTTAAAGGTCATAATCTAACTGTCATACAGAGAAAAACCATTAAGCTCATTGTATACATTTAATAGAATAGGCCAAGTGTTGAGCAGTTTGTAACACCTCTACTGGATGATTAAAAATACTACAAAAGTAATCAGACCCTGTTCAGCTGACAGTAGACCACATTCTGCTGTGAATAAGTGTGGTCTGCAGTAGTTCCCATGCCTAATATTCACTGATGTGTCAAGGAATTAAAGCATTTCATCTCCTTATCACTAAGCATCAACAAAGTTTATGAAATAAATTGCAGAGAAATAAAGAATTTTCCTTTCATACAGGCCTCCAAAGTCACTGACTATTTACCCAAGGCCAAATTCATTTCAAGGAAAGTGTAATAATCTAGAAAATCTCACAACATCTTCTCACTGCTAAGTCTAGCTTTCTAGCTTTCCTTATACAGGCATAAAATAGTCCTTTACCTCAAATCAAAAAAAAAAAAAAAAAGTATTTCTCAATGTTCTCAACGGAAATTATTAGAGATGTTTCCATCTATGGAGAAAAAAATTTTCCTGCATTAAGACTGGCTGAGGCTGACTGTCCTACTAAACAGTGAAAACACTCCGCAAACCAATGGCACTGGGATCCTGGGCTGCTGAAGGACAGAACTAGGAAAGAAACCAGAGTTTCTTGGCAAAGAGCCAGTCAGACTTCAAAGGTGCTGGGGCAGGTTAGCAGGAGACCAGGTTCCCAAACATAATTGGCAGGCAGAGCTTGGCTGGAAGGCAACCTTGGATATATCAGAGCATCTTGAAAAGTAATATGGCCTTGCAGAATTTTTCCATTCCAAAAAATTAACAAGTTCAAATGGCAAACGCATATACAAATACCTCTTGTGCTGAACTCTCTCTGGATCAGACATCCGTTTTCTTCTTTTCACAGCTTAGCCATGTCTCAGAGTAGGGTAGGTTCTTGGATATGGCCTACAATTAGACTCCTGTCCTTCCTGGAGCACAAATCCATGTTGACAGAAAGTTGTTTACTCCTAATAAAGGGATTATATATTTTATTCCATCATCGTGTAACAAATTATTCTTTCTGCCTCTATTATTATGTTTAATAAACAAGCTTATGTGCTTCCTTCTAATCATAGAATCATAGAATCCTTAAGGTTGGAAGGGACCTCTAGAGGTCATCTAGTCCAACCCCCCTGCACACGCAGGGTCACCTAGAGCACGTGGCACAGGGCTGCATCCAAGCGGGTTTTGAAGATCTCCAGAGAAGGAGACTCCACAACCTCTCTGGGCAGTCTGTTCCAGTGCTCTGTCACCCTCACTGTCAAGAAATTTTTTCTTAAGTTCCTGTGGAACTTTTGGTGCTTCAGTTTGTGGCCATTACCTCTAGTTCTGTTGGTGGCCACCACTGAAAAGAGGCCAGCACCATCCTCCTCACTGCCTCCCTTGAGGTACTTCTAGACACTGATTTAATCTGCAGCAACCTTTTCCTCATGTGCATCACTTGCAGCAAGACCAATGACTTTCTGTTTCAAACCTCAGTGAAAGCTAGAAAAAGCAAAGAGAGTAAAAGACGAAAGTTTCTGTCTCACCTCAGCGGCCTTTAATAAAAATCTGAGATGAATGTTGTTCATTTTAGAGGAAATCCTCTGGGATTTCAGGCCAGCAATGCCTTTAACCCAGAGATATTTCTTTGGGTTCCTGCCAGATGTAAATTCCAATAGTAACAAACTAGAGAAAGGAAGGTCTAGTCTTAATCTTTTCTCCCTAGAAAAAAATAGAAAATAAAGATGTTTTTTGTTTAAAAAGGTTGCTTTCCAGATGAGATCTGAACATAGATGCATAAGGTTAGTTAAGTAGCATTATTGCTTTGTAGATGAAGAGATTGCATGTCCATTTCCTCAGGCTGAAAAATTAAATGCTTTCTCCCTCATTTTTGTCCTTTGGAGACAAGCTGCACTGAGATGTTGAAAGAAACTGTTGTTGTCCATAATGTAGACAGAGAGGTAACACAAGCAGGGAGAAAGGACTATTTCAGGCTAAGGTCAGAGCTGGAACAACATGCAATTACTATAAATTTTCCACGAATAAATTTATACTGGACTTCTCTAATCAACAAAACTGCCTTTCAGTGAGTTTAATAAGGGCAAAGCAACTTATCAAATCTCGAAGTAGAGCTCTGTAAGCTTACAAAATACATTATGTGACGTTGTAAATGCAATAGCAGAGCACGAGACTCAGTGACTGAGGAGGTCCTTGAGGCACTCTGAGGTAGGAGCTGACAGAGGCCTCTGCAGCCAGGGGCAACCATGGAGGTCCCCCTGGAAAGGACCTCCTGCCTGGCAGAGAACAGCCTGCAGCATGGTGCAGTGTGACTGCTGAGCACAGACAGCCAAACTCCTTCCCCTGAGCGTGAGTGCAGCCCAGAGCTGTTGTTGCTGTCACTGACACCATGAAAGGTAAAGTGGAAGCCTGGCTAATCCGAAAAAGAATTTTCTTATTTTCTTTTTCTTCAGATACTGTGGACATCCTGGGACCAGGTCTACTGCACACACACTTGGCACCACTTGAGATGTCGAATGGTCAGTGCTATTGCAGGAGGCATGTCGCTTGTAGAGCCTGTGTCATGCTTGCCAGGCTCATGTGGATATCCTAGATACCAAGGGTCTCTGACATGGCGTGTTAGTCACGTTTAGGCAACTACTTTTGCTCCCACAGAGGGATTTGTCTTAGTATATTTAGATAACTACAGTGCAGACATCTGCCGGAGCTAGTCAATATGACCATTGACTAGATCATGACTAAATCAATAGAGCTTTAGTCATTATAAGTAGCTGAGGTTTATGGCACAATTCATCTTACCCTGAAGGAAACATCTAAAACAGGTCATATGACTCCTGCTCTGGCAGCGCCAGTTTTTCTTCATTGATTATAAGGGAAGCCCAAGGTGAAACTCTCTGATGTAACTCTCCATTTTGCAGATTTAAAAAGTCAAGTGAGATTGACTCATCTCTTGTTGTACTGCTCTTGTGTGATTCCTCATAAAGTTCCCCACATCAAATACTCTTTTGGTAGAAGATGGCGAGGTATGATTTTAGTGACATACAAAAAGTTTTGTCCAAGTGATAAGGTCAACCCCGAAGCTGCCTACTTTAAAAAGTACAGGGTAGCTCAGAGTCCGTGTATACACACTGATTTGATAAACTGTGCAGATGCATTATCCTGTCTGTTATTAATATTTTGGTATTTGCAATACTTAAACATCAGACTTTTTTTCTCTGAAGGCCACCATTGTTTGGTTGTAGAATGGCTCTGTGGATAGTGCTGTTCCACATCTTCCTCAGTACGTCTGAAGACAGAATTAACTAATACCAGCAATTATAAGACTACAAGATTCATAATTGACTCCTTTGGAATTACTATATAGGATAAGTGGATGTGATATCACTAAACAACTCTGTGATTATCCCTCAAAATCACAAACATTATGGCAGGTAACACTTGTATTTATGTAGGAACATAAATACAAAATTTATTGATGGCAAATTGACTTCATACAGTGACTCAAAGCATTTATCTATCTCGGCTATCCTTATTACTTACTTAACTCCAAGGATATCAACAGAATCAGATTCTCACTAATGGAAAACATTTTCCATTTTCTCTGAAGAGAGAAACAAATTGTTTGGTAATAGTATTTTGCATAATCATCTATTTAAATAATTACAAACATCATCCTCCTGCTGATGCTCTATAATGAACCTAATGATTTTTAAAAACACTATGCAGCCTTCTCTAACTGGTCCAGACGTGTCAAAGTTTTCTGGTCAAGCAGTCAGCAAGGTGAAGAAATCGTGCTTAGCATACGTAAGCTCGTTGCGTCCAATGTCAAAGCCAAATATTTGTCAAGCAGCTAACATATGTAGTGTTTTCTGCATATATCCCACTGATACTTGCTCTCCCTCTCTCTCTCACACACACAGACACACATACACACATAATTACTGAATAAATCTTATTTCCTTAGAAAACAAGGCTAAAATAATTTGTTCCCAAATAGCGAAGTTAATTCTGAATTTGCTTGCTGGGTTTGCTTGCATAAAAGTCATTGCTACAGTGACCAGGTATTCACTGGTTGTTGCATGAGTCCACACCTCCCTTTTCAGTGATGTTCATGGAAACAAAAATTGCCTTGGGACTCTTTGCCTCAGGAAGGTATGAATGCTATGAATACTGTTGACAAGAACTTGTTGATTTGGCTTTTTTTTAATTCAAATGAATGCTGGGGCATTTTGTAGTTTGTAATTTAGTCTAGTGATTGCAGTGAGATTACAGCTCTTGGCTGAACAGGATGGTGGTTGTGTCTGAGTCTCAGAAGAGTAAAAATGTTTGAGTGAGTTTTTAATGAGCCAATATATTGTCACCCAGCTCTATATCCAACTGCTTGTCATAGAGTTGTGAGCAGAATAATTACCAGCATTAAGGATTCATTAAAAAGGTAACTTGCTTTTAAAAGGAACTGCTGTCTGAAGCTCAGCCTTCAGGCTATCAAACCTCAGAGTGGGATACAGGGTAAGGCAGTGAGATGGTAGTCAGTGTGAGGCTCAGGGTTTTGGGATAGAGCAGAATGCTTTGCAGTGTCACCGTTTATTTGCTAAAAACACATATTGGACAAAAGCAAAAGGAATATGTTGACTGCAGAGCAGTGGATAGAATCATCCCCGTTGTGAGAATCACAACAAGACTTCTTACTTCCAAACTTTTCTTAACTATAGAAAATATGAAGAGCTCTATAATATGCTCTGCAAATGTGCACAGACTAAGGCAGCAAATTGGATCTGAAATGAACGAGAAAGGAAAAGCATTTAAAGGAATAATGACTTTGGGAGCTTTAGAGGTGAAGAAACTTTTGAGGAGATTGGAAGAAAAAGAAAATCTTTTGTCCCTTTTAAGGATGATCTCTTTACAACTTTTTTGCCTCTTAGGGGCTTGTGAAGGAGGAATTTGGTAGACTGGCAGAACAGACAGAGCTGCAGAAGTTCACTGGCTCACACACACTTCGGAGAAGTATTGACTGCACTTTTTGGCCTCCCACTGAGTAATGATAAGTAGGAGTGATGCTGTTTATAGCCAAAGGCCTTGAGATTAAATTGAGACCAAATGTGCTTTTCTGAGACTGGAAATGTATCTACCTTCATTGCTGGATTTGACTGAAAGGAGGGAGGGTTTGCCTTTTGGCAAGTGGGCAGGTTCCTTTCCTGTGGTAGCCCCGAAAAGCAACAAGTGATAAGGTTGTAATGCACTTGTTTTCCTCCAGTGGGACCATCCTATTCACTGACAAAACAGACCTGGAATTTTTAGCCTTTTTTTTCCCTAGAAAATGATGTATTTTTTGAGACTATGCTGACAATAAAAGTTTCAGAGGACTCTAAAATGTAATAGTATTATAATATACAATATATTTTGTGTATTGTTGTAATATTGTCTTATTAGTAGGTACAGTCTATTGTTTTTTAGTAATCCTCAGGCATTTGCAAAAGGCAAAGTTCTCTTCTCAGCACTGTAGATGATATTGTCTCTGATATCTCCTTGTCTCTACATCCAGGAGAATTTTTCCATGTAGCCCATTTAGGGAACTTTTTCCTAATTGAGCCTTTTTTTTTTTTTTTGGTCACTGGGGAATCTATAACCCAACTGCCATTTTTTTTAGGTGTCTGTTTTCAATGCTTGTTTTTAGCAAGAAGAGACTACAATTTTAAATTTCAATGATAGAAATATCTTGCCTGGGAAGGACAGACCCTTTCAATATCTCTGAGAGGACTTGAGAGTGTGACATAATCTGCAGAAAGCCAAGTGGAAATCAGTAGTGTAAATGTGTGTTTTCTTGAAGGTCAGCCTCATCCTCCTCCAGAGTGTATTGAGCCAGGAGCCTAAATATGCCCGTAAAGAAGGACCTCAGGCAAGGCCCACGAGTTCCCAACTAGGAGACCAGGCAGTGATGCACAAGCCGGGACAATAAGAACTATTTTTTTTTTTCTCTTCTGGGTCTTATCTGGGTGAGGTGGTCAGAATGATTCACCTGAGATTACTGAATGCATTTCGGTTGTGTTACTGAAACAGTCATTTTGCTGCTAAGGTTGAGTAGTAAAGCTGAAATCCTGCTCCTGCTTTACCTTTATTCTTATGGTGCAAAAAGCACATTTTTAAGGCATATTTTTGCACTCTGCCTTAAAAATACAGCACAGCACAGACCAGGGATGAATGGTCCCTGTAGGTCTATTAATGTTAAATGAGGCTTTTCATAAATCATGACTGAATTTCTTATGCTATATTATGCCAGAAATTCTTATCTTAGTACTCAGTGAAATTAAAGTAGCAAACAAAGATTGATTGATATTTAAGTTGCATATTTACCTAAAAATATATTACAAACTCCATTTAAAAGATGGAGATAATTTAAATGCCTTAATTTATATTAATGTCATTAGGTAGAGGCACAGTATATTTTAAATGCTGAAAAATGTTTGTCTGGCAGCTTAATTAAATATTTAGAACAAACAGAAACAGCTGAGATGTAATTTTCAAATGTCACTGGGTCATGTTTGCAAAAGGGTAAATACACCTGCATCTGTCTGACTTTCCAAACAAAAGGTTGCCAGCTACAGGCAATCACTGGAAGATTTATATGTTTCTCCTTGTCTTTCATCTACCTAAAACAAATGAAATTCATGCTGTAGCTATAATGATGGAAGTAATAAGGGAAACGTTAATCAAGCAGAATTTAGCAGTCTGAAAATGTCTAGAAGTGAATTAGTTTAAATGAATTTTCAAACTGAGTAATGATTTTATTGGGAGATTGAAAAATGAGGACTCATCAAGCTGCTGCAGATAGACAGAGGGAGAGCTAGGGGTCATTCTCCTCATGAATTCAATCCTTGTTGATGAAAATGGTCCTCCCACTAGTTGCTGTCACTAGCAGGCCTCTTTCTGCCTCTGTAAGACTCTAGTCCTATTTAAATCTTTACACAGGAGGCCTTACCACGTTCCACATTTTACGATTTTTTTAAGCAGTTAAGAGGGAAGAAATGCTTCCATAGTCAATTCAGTATAAGACCTTCGGCTCCTGTCTTAAAATCCAAGCATGCCTGGGTAGTCATGCCTTTTCTTTCGGCTTAAAATAATGGGTTCACAAAACTGGTACTCTGTCTGCCTACTTCTTATCCTCTGGAGTTTTACCTTTGGGTAGTCTCTGATGGGGAAGGAAGTGCACAGCCGAGTCCTGGGAGTATTTGCCATTTTTATTTGTTTGGCCCTACTGGAAAGGTCTCCTAAAGGAAAGGCTGAAGGGTGTGTGATTGAGTGAGCCTGAATCATTTGAGGGAAGGGAAGAAAACAGTGCTTTGACTCTCAGTTGTTCTTTACCATCATTTGCACCCTAGTCAGTGAGGAGGGGAGTATTTCACACTCATTCAGAGTGGTGAAAAAAAAAACAGTGGAAAGTACTGAAGAGTCATAGATCAGGACTCTTTCGTGCCTGTGGCCTGCAAACACACAGGGCAGGAGCGTGTTGCTTTCTTGTCTCAACTTCCATGGGTTGCTCAATAGCAGTCTGGTACAAAAAGTCTTATCATGGAGGTGAGGTGAGATTTGAGATGAATAGGAATGTTCTACAAAAAGTTGGTTTGTCTCTGTCCTTTAGTTTCCAAAGTAGGAATATATTTTAATGAAGAAGAGTAATGCAGACAAAAAAAATGAGTATTATTCTTGTAATACCGGCAATTAATGGCAGTCAGGAAAAGTAGATCCAATACTATAGCCTGATAGCATTCTCAGCTGGTTCAAGCTGAAGCACAACTGAATCTTTTTGGATGTGGTGTTACCCTTTCCTTCAGGTACTGAAACATGGTCAGTGGAAAGAGAATCGTAGAATCATAGAATCATAGAATGCTTGAGGTTGGAAGGGACCTCTAGAGGTCATCTAGTCCAACCGCCCTGCACACACAGGGTCACCTAGAGCACGTGGCACAGGACTGCATCCAAGTGGGTTTTGAAGATCTCCAGAGAAGGAGACTCTACAACCTCTCTGGGCAGCCTGTTCCAGCGCTCTGTCACCCTCAACTGTTAAGAAATTTTTCCTTAAGTTCCTGTGGAACTTTTGGTGCTTCAGTTTCCAGCCATTACCTCTAGTTCTGTCGGTGGCCACCAGTGAAAAGAGGCCAGCACCATCCTCCTCACTGCCTCCCTTGAGGTACTTATAGGCACTGATTAGATCCCCTCTCAGCCTTCTCTTCTTCAGGCTCAACAGGCCCAGCTCCCTCAGCCTCTCCTCACAGGGCAGATGTTCCAGGCCCCTGATCATCCTTGTAGCCCTGCGCTGGGCTCTCTCCAGCAGCTCCACATCCCTCTTGTACAGTGGGGTCCAGAACTGGACACAATACTCCAGATGTGGAGAGCAATTAGTGCTATCCAAATGTTGCCACAGCCATGTGGATCCATGTACAGCATGACACAACTTAGAGTAGCAGTAAGGCTGCTCTAATTTATGGCCAATCCTGAGGGTGGCAATGTTGTCATCTGAGATAACTCTTGTCATCTAAGCCATCTGTTTGAGCATGGAAGATATTTTGCCAGACGGAAGGAGGACATCCATTCCGCTTCAATGGCTCTTGAAGGTCACGTGGAACAACTGATAGTATTTAAGATGACACTAGACATCTTGCTTGGGGAACTGAATCTCATCAAAATGATGGGACCCAGCCTGCAGTTTAAGACCCTCAAACTTAGGTGTCTACATGTGAACTGAGTGTTTGTGCTCCTCTTATGGTAAATGAATAGCTAATCAGTGCGGTTAATAGAGCCTGGAGAGTATTTAGCTCCAATCGGTGAGGTAAGCACCTACCTTGGATCAGCTTAGTAACAAACCTTTCTTACACACCTAAATTTGAGTATCATAATCAGTGAGCTGTATCTCACTCCTAATTATATCCATACCAGCAGGAGCGTGAAAGCAGCTTAGAGTCACATTGCTCCGTCATCCAGGTCAGGCTGTGCTCAGTGCCAAGGAGACAGGTTTGAATGTGCCGGATTGTTTCAGATGGCAGCCTGGGCATATGAAAAGACTGTAATAAAACATATGATAACATTTTCTCAGGAATTTTGGCCCCACAGGAGCCTTTATCTATATGCTAAAGTCTCTAGATTGTGATGATACACCTACTCTCTACACAGTAGCTTCCCCCGCAATCCAATTGTTGTGTGTTTCTCTATTTTATAGTAGATTATTTTTTGAAGAAGTTCAACTCCTTTATAAGATTTTTTTTTCAATTAGGTGAAATCTCTCTGGCTCTCTGTTATTTTTATACTTGCCATCTTTCCCTGTGGGTGAGTTTTCCTCCCCTCATTCAGAGGCTTAACTAAAGTCATTAAAAACTGCATGATGCTGTGTGTTGTGAGCAATTCCTTTGTGCAAAAGAAAACAGACAGAAGGATGCTAAATGAAATGTTTAGATTTGAAAAGCTCTTTTAATGCTCCCCATTTCCTTGTCCTCTTTAATCATGTGAACATTTAAGTAAGAAGATATTTGTGTAAAATTATTTTTCTTGCCCTTGTTTTACATTGCATTAATCTATCAATTTGCCCTGCATAAACACACAAGATAAGTATTTTCTGGATGTTCAGGAATCTGTCTATCTCTCATTGTGGAGCCTATTTAAATTATTAGAATGAATAATAACAATAGTGTTCCATGTTGAATAAAATGCATTTCATTTGGTCGTAAATACCCCTTGGATCTTATTTACCAACATGCTGAGCAACTAAATTCTCATGAGGTAGAAAGCCTTGGAGGGCTCAGTCAGAAAACAACTAGAATCATGTTTGAAAGTGGCAGACGTCCATATCTGGAGAATGGATGTTAAGAGGCTGTTTTGAATATAAGCTACTCAGAAAACAGTTGTCACTAGAAGTGAGCGTGAATCCATTTTCCTGTCTCATGAAAAATATTGAGGCTTGTTCCAAACTCATACACATTGGAGACCTTTCAAAAGGTTTGTGTTTACTTATTTATTTTTCCTGAGTAACGAGAAAGAGAGATTGAGAAATAAAAGAGGTCTGGGAGATTAAATAGCTTGGCAGTTGAGTCTCTGCCTTGTCACTCTCGTCCATGCCTAGAGGACACTTGTTAGGAGGACAGGGGACTCCTCTTGTGTCTATAGAGATTAACTTGGCTTCTGATTGCTGTTTTTGACTTCTCATCCTTGCCAACAGAGAAGACCTGGTCTTGAGCCAAAAAAAAAAAAAAAAAAAAAGAAAAGAAAACAGCAAAGGGTCTCAGCAATTCAACATTTTCAACATCTTGTTGAACATCTCCAATCAGATACTGTTGTGTTCAGTCAGTACCTAGCTTTGTTGGTCTGTGCCAGGAGCGATGACACTGCTGTGGTACAAAGGATGGAAGTATCGCTTTGCTTCTTGTGATGCAGTGTGGAGAGACGGAGGGATGGATGGCAGCTCTTTGCAAGCTTGAATGAATCGAGTTGCTTGCGCAAGTTTGGTGATTCAGGAAAGCAATAGCACAGAGAAGCTGGGAAGAGGCCCTGTGAGTCTGTAGGAGCAGAGCCTGGTGTACTTAGTCTGTATCATCACCAACTTTTTTCATTAATGTGCACAATCAGAAGTTACGAGGTAACTAGGTAACTACCTCGTAGGCATCAAGGTAGAAGAGAAATGAGGTAGAGTCCCCTCTCCACTCCTCACACCCTCACTTGTCTCCACAGAGCTTATGGGCTTGAGTTTCTTTCCAGCATGCAAACCTGCTTGGCAACAAAGCATCCTTCTGAGTTATTTCAGATGCCAAAGAAGATAAAAGCAGGTTGATAAACTACTGAAATGAAGAGAATGACTATTTGAGAAATGCCCCATGAAATGGACATATTTCTAATGTAGCAAGAGAATTCAGTAGAGTCCACCTAGTTGGGACCTTCATTGCAGCTAGGCAGGCACAGAAATATGGTGGCTTTTTCTTTTTCCACTGCTGTTCCCTTTTCCACTCCCATTGGCCAAGTTCAGTGTTTAATACTTCAGGAAACCAGTACTGAGGGATTTAAAGGCTAGTTGGGTAGCTGTTGTAGGCACTAGATAGAGAACGCTCTGGAGCTTATCTGAGTCATGACCTGCTCTCTCTTTCAGAAAATGCCTCCTGCAGAAACATTGTGATGGAAATGAGGGGGCTATTGCAAACTGTGGCTGCCTAAAGAATTGCCTATATTGAATAGTTAAAGAAAAAATATTTGCTAAATGTGGGCTTTCCTCCATAGGACACATAAAAGGTGTTGAAAAGTGATGTGTTTATGTGTGAGGCCTGACAACAGAGATAAAAATAGGATTAAGTCAGTGATGTTATCCAGAGGTGAAATCCACCTGCTTTGGTCACTGTGGTCTATAGCTGAATGCGCATAAGTGCATTGCCACAACAATGCAGTCCTGCAACGCCACAACAGTTTCCCAGGCATGAACTGAAACCCAGGAGGTGCTGCTGACCTGTCAGAAATCACACACTACACTCTACATTCCACTCTACATTCAACACCAAAACTGTCATTGGCTTCTGTCATATTCCTACTGGAAATGGTCTGAGTTATGAAGTTCCAGGCTGTCTCTCTCTTTTCCTTTTAATTATTTTCTCTATCTTTCGTCCCATGGATATGGGGCCAAAGATTTCATGCTGGGTTCATCTTAAGTTTAACATTCATCAACAGATATTATCCTTGACAAAATTTTACAAGGCAAACTTATTTTGTCAGCAAAAGCATCCTTCAAGTCAGACCTGCTCAATGGATGGATGAGGGGAACATTATGTGACTGACTTCAGAAAGGTTGCTCCGGCAAGTGTCACGGCTGCTTGAATTTAAAATGTCAGAGACTTGCTCCAGTTACAACTCCTGCTGGGCACCAAAGCCTGTCGAAAAACCCTAAAAGACAGCTGGAAAAGGAGTATTGTAGCAAAAGTCAGTGAGTTTTAATTGACTGGTCTGAGCAAGGATATTCACAAAATACTGAGAGGCCAAATCCTTGCCCTCAGATAGTTGGCTTCAGGAGAACTTGCAGGTGCCTTCAAAGCGCCTGTCATGCATCCCTGTTGTCTAAGAAGATAAGAGCCTAGTGCTGCTGTTGTTGCTGCTAGTGGCTGAAGTTAAGCTTTGAGTTTGAGAGGTGTAGATATCTGCTCAACTCCACAGGTCAGGGGTTCAAACCTTGCTAACAACTCTCGAGGAAGCAAATCGCACACATCTACAGCAGAAATCAGCCCCAGAAATTTAACACTGTTGAATTCTCAGAAATCTATGGAAGAGCAATACCAGGAAGAAGAGAAAAAAAATCATGCTTTCTGAAAAAAAAAATGTGGCTAAGAATATGAACTCTATACCCTGCTGTATCTGAAAATGTGTCCCAGTAATGGTGAAAATATCAAATTATCACCAGTGCTGACATCACTGCATAAGACAGATCTTCTTGGAGCAAATGTGGACACTTTAGGTGTTCATAGTCAGTCTATTCAGGAGTGCAGCACTGGGTAGAGTTCAATGCAGTTGAGGCTTTTGGCTGAACTCGAGCAGAGCCAATTCATCAGGGAGTCTTCTCTTATTTCTCTTAGCCAGCTGTCTCTTCACACTTATTCGTGACTTTCTCCCAAGGAGAGGAAATAGTCAGGTGAGGTGGTGCACTCTGCAGAACTGAAGGCAGGAAAGCTAGTGTGTGTCTCACTTACAAAGCTGTGTTCCTGCATAGCCAAGTCATCTGCAAGATGGCCAAGGTCAATGCATCTTGACGCCCTGTTCAATCAAGAAATTATGAAACAATTATTCTAAGCTGATGCTTCTACGCTTTTATACATAAGCAGGTCTGAATAAGCTCAGTGTGTGATGTTTATTTATTTCTCTCATTTTCTTCATGCTGAGTGCTTGTTTATTCCGTGTATGGGAAAAGGGCGCGTTTCACAAAGGACCTTCTAACAACTTACAGCCAACAGCTGCTAGAAGCTAGGCTAAGAAGTACCAGCACAGATACATCTTCCGAGCACCTGAGGCAGGTGCAGCATAATGTGATGTTTGTTGTCAAAGACAGAAAATGCGTGAGGGGACAGCAGCCAGCTGTAGAAAGCTGGCAGTAGGAAGAAAAGGCTTAAGCAATTTACAGAGAAAATGGGAATACCTGTTCCCTGTAAACGAATTCAAGAAAAACTGCCCAACTGTAATTCCTCTTGCACGAGATGGAAAGAAATTAGTGTTGTGCCTTGAAGCATAGCCCTTTAAAGAAAGAAAAGGATACTCTTGCTCCTCTGAGGTTCACTTCAAACAGAAATCCAGCTTCAGTTTGATAAGAAGATAGTAACCTTGGTGCTTTGCAGCCCTGCTTCCTGTGTATATCCACACCCCGTGTGCAGAGAGGAAAACTCCAGCTCCCAAAAGTTACATCTTCTCATGACAATACTCAGGGCAGGAAGAAAATAGCTCAGCTTACAAGTGGGGGTGGACAAAGTTACCAACAAAAAGTAGGACAGGAAAGACATGCCTGAAGAGGTGAAACCCCAGCTCAAGGTCGCATAGCAAGAGCAGACGTGGCAGAGGGACCAAAACTTTCCAAATCACAGTCTTCACCTCTTCATTGGGCAATCTTGACTTAAGATGCTGCTTTCGAAGTTGAGTTAGCAACTATAATTGCACTCCAGTCACCTTTATGACATTCTCATAGTTTGCTCAGACAGCCTTATAGGCACAGGATTTTATGAACCTCTCAAATGACAGGTATCTGTTGTAAGGAGCTCAGTTTAGACTGCGCTTAGTACGATAAAATAATGGCAGACAATAAACTAAAGAAGACAGGTGGGAGGGCTGTAACACTGAATGTGCTGATATATCAAAGAAAAGGTAATGAAATTCTATGTGGCCAGAGCATCCTTCATCCATAAAACAGGACAGTTCACAGCAAGGGAGGATTACATTTAAATGCAGCTCTGCCTTACTAACAACATTTGGCCATGTACCCTTCTTTTTTGCCTGTACTGCTATGACTATCAAAGTTTCCCCACTAGACATTTCCCATTATCTCAAGCGTAGAGGTGAAAGATGAAAAAAAAAGCTCATATAACCAAAAGCCAACTTAGCACTAGTTTTCCAAAAAGAGGATGAAGCTGACATGGAGTTAAGGATGTGTTGGCCAGGGAAAATCATTGTACAGAAAAAGACAGCTACCTGAGAAGGAAGAGTAAACACAAAGAGCTTATTGCACTCTGAATTACTATCATACAGCACCTGGCCAAGAAGGTGAGTTTACGTTCACAGTACCATTTCTATAATCTCATGGCACAATAGTAGTGACACTTAGAAAGAAGCAGGGAAAGCGGTATGGATAATTAATTTTATTGAATTAATAATCTTATTGAATTCTATTTTGGAATCAGTGTGAAAGCAAGGAACAATCAAAAATAATGAAAGGGAGCAGAAAGTGGACTGCAACACAAATTTATCAAAGGTAGCGCATGCTATAGCATTTGATACCTTCCTTTGATAAAGAGATCATGTGATTTCCATTGTTTAGAAAATCAAGAAACATGTGAGAATGTCACATGAGACATCGGTAATGTCAGAAAACATGAGGACCAGTACAAGAACTCAAAGGTGAATATAGGAACGACTGAAGAGGAGGTTTTAGCAGTTGCGCAGAAAGAAGCTCTGTCAGTCTCGGGAAAGTTACTGACAGCCTTTCTCAAGAATCCTTGCAAGATCATGTGATAGACAATAAAAGAGAAATGATAGAGAAACAGAAAGACCTTCCTTCACAAGATGTCTATGAGTCACAGATGCTGCAAGAGGTAAAAAGACAAATGCAGTGGCAGGATGTACCAGGAGAAGCACATCCAGCAGAAGTAGGGAAATCATGACACCACTGGTTAGGCATCAGGAAAAAATGTAATGTTTTTGTATGCAATATGTAAATATGCAATTCTTATCACAACTGGATGGACAAAGGAAAGAACAGATGTAAGCAGGAGAGCATATTTCACAAAAGGAGAGTAGGAGAATATGACTCTTACAGCCTAGCAAAAAAGGGATAGGAGAGTGCAGACTACTGTCAATAAGTATATGAGGGTGAGAAAATACACAATATGGGAGCTCAGCACCAGAGACAATAAGAAAAATGTAGATGAAAGGAAAGTTCAGAATTCAAGAGACCAAACTCTTTTGAACACGGTGCATAGTCATTTAACTTCAGGATTTGGCTGCCAGCAATATCAGATGGTCCATTCAGTGATCTAGGAGACCCCTTCTTGTGCCAAGCACCTTCTGTTTAACACAGCAGTTATTTGTGTTGAAGAGGAAATGAGAATGCCATGGGTTCCCCTCGAGTACCAGGGAAACTCATCTCTGTTGACATTGCTTCTCTGCTGAATTTTGCGTTCTTAACTGTGAGCACTGACTGTCACAGTTTTGGCTCTGATAGTTCTGAGTGTTTTGGAGTAATCTGCAATCCTTTATCTGCAATCCTTTTTCTCTCAGGTCTGAAAGTTTGTTCATCCACTGCTCATGTACTGTTCATCCACTGGGGACTATGATCCTGAGCATGTTGCCCTTGAAGGATGCATTCAAAGAGCTGGATGTCACTGGGAGATGCTGTGGATCAAATGTATATGGGTAGGTGTGTAGTTGTAAGAGATGCTCTGTTTTTTGTTCATCTGCTGTGGGGAAAAGTTGGTGTGCAAAGCACATAAAGTGTGGGTTGACTGCTGCTTTTACAATTGCTAAGAGACTTCACACTCCATCAATTCTAAGAAGACCTCTGGTCTTTAATCCAATAGCTGAGACTTACCACCAACTTGCTGTCATAAGTCACTAAATCTTCCTGAGTCTGTAGGTCAGAAATGCAGCCCTGATGATTAGAATTCAATAGAGCTGCATCTCCATTATGCCAGGATTGGGTCTGACCAAACAGTCATCCTGGTGGCCTTTGGCATAGACCATGTATTAATTTGGATACAGTATTTATCTCTGCAGTTCAACAGACTATAGCTATCAGTTATCTGAATAATGTAATATGAAAGGGAAATACAATTTCATTTAGAGATCTACAGGGATAATTTAGTGTTCCAAATAGCCTCTTGATAGATACCTGCAAATTAAAGGTTACTTTCATGTTCAATTTAATAACAGAGCTCTCCTAGAAGCATGCATCTTAGTAAAAAAAAAAAATCTAAATCTAATTTAGCAACTCCCCACATAGTACTCGGTTATTTATAAGCAAGTAACATCTGAATTACTTCAGCCTTTAGTAGGTCTATAAATATCACTCAAAGAAGTAGACACTGAAGCTTCTTCTGTGAGCTGGAAGCAGGGGCATAAGACCCAAATCCTCTCCAAAAATCCCCCAGGTACCAGGCTTAAAATTTCTGATTCCACAAGCAGTTATTAAAGATGGTCAGAGCCAGGTTCATGATTTTGTTTTATACTAGCTGTGCACAATGTCTCAGAGCAGGTTTACAGACATATATCAGGATTTTCCAGGGATTATTGTCCTCTGGAAATAGGACCATCCTTTTGGCATGAAGAAAAGAATTGTCAAGTCTTTCTGATCCACATTCCAGAAGCACAAGGTTTGCTCTCACTCATCCTGTCAATGACATAATATAAAGTCTGGTTTGTAACTGGGCTCTGGTGAAAGCATATTCCCCAGAGAGCTCTGAGTTTTCTCTGCAGGTATCTGGGGAGATAGACAGTGTAACTTCCTGAACTTGGCTGTGTATCCAAGTTCTCTGAAGACCACCAGCACATCTGAACTTTTAATGACCTGACTTGTATTCTGAACAGGGCAAGCAATGTGGTCAAACCCAGGTACTTGGCAAGCACCATGTAATGTAAAGACTGCAATGCTACTTTGGTGCCTAGTTGAGATATTTAGGTGTTGCTATAGGCAGAATAGCAACTGGAAGCTTTTATTTTGTAAAGATGTGGCATTAAAGATATAGAGAATTAATCTCAAGAACTATTTCCAATGATTCTCTTGGAGACACAACTTTCATTTTGCGGGAAAAGAACATGTCTTGGTGCTTATGTGGAGAAAGCACTTAGCAGAGCATCACTTGAGAGACAGAAAAAGGCAGCAGCTGGAGAACAGTAATTTCTGATCATGACATCGGTCAGTTATAAACTTTCTCCCTGTTTTGATCTGCTGGCACGAACCATTTGGAATTTGCACAAACTGTTTATTTCTGTTAAAGTGTTACAGGACTTACAGAGACCATTTGAAACATGTATCTGAATTTATTTCTAGGAAAATACAAAAATTTGTTGTTAAAAGAAAAATAGAGAGAAATAATGAATTGCCTTAGCCACTGATAGTCATTATCTGAGAAGGATAAAATATCTTCTGGCATAAAGAATTCTATTCACTGACATATAGGTTGTTTCCACAGTCTTTACTGTACGTTTTTGCTAATATTTTTGCTAGTTATTTTGCCTATGAACATGATGAGGCTGGCTCCATCCTGAACTACATGTCCAAGTAAAAGCCCCCTCTTTCACATGCAGGTAAACTTCCATTCTGGTGTTACAATTGATTTCAAAAGTAAGATGCCCAGACTATGGGTGGAAGAGGAATTGAGAAACAGATTCTTAACAGATGCCACTCATCTTTTCTTCTCCATCTTATTGAAGTCAATGCCAATTTCTGCCCTGCTGATGCTCAACAAAACAAAAACTTTACAACAAATATACGTAGAGTTGAGACAACATGTATCTCCTGATCAGTTATAAGGGCCGTGTGTTGTGGCCCTTCCCATGATGTCTGTGTTTTTGTACATCTCAGAAAACACTGAGTCTCAATGGCCTTCATCCCTAGAATGATGAGTGGAGGCATTTAACTTGGCAGACTTTTGCTTTCTTTTTTTTCCCAGTGTAGTGTAGATGACTGCACACAAAGCAAAGACAGTGAAGTACTATCTTGTACCCTGTTAAAAGTATGTCTAAAATACCCACTTCTACAGTCCATCTCCATCTCAAGGAAATGCTTATTCCTGCACCAGATAATGAAGGTTTTTGAGCAATAGATTAGTAAACTCCTCTGCATTACTACTAAACATTTCTGCAGTCCCTGGGTGCTTAGATCAAGGCTAGGTTTCAGACCAGGCCCCAAGAAACACCAAGTATTTTAAATTCCCATTGAAAGGGAAACATAGGGTGAGACTCAGCATCTCCTCAAACCAGGCACTTCTTTGATTCTGCTACAAAAGAGGGAAGCCTGAAGCTGAGGTTCCCATAGAATTATGCAGGGTTTATCTTCAAAGGGGTGTGACATTTGAAGCTTAATAACCAGCACCCATAGTTCTAAGCAGACAAAGCTAAATACAATTTTCATGGCATTATGAATGGGAAATTTCTATTTCATGCCTGAAAGAGGGAGATGGCTTTGTATGACCTGCTCCAATTTCAGACTCTTCCTGAACTGATAGATCTGATTGGATCCAAACAAGCTGCTGCTGCATTTGAGTGTTTGCAATCCCTTCCCTCTCCTTGCAGTTTCTGTACTTCTTTCTTGTCGTCTGAACCTCTGCCCTTCCCACTATCCCTCAGCACTGACTCCATTTCAGTGCTTTGCAAGGTCCTTTTCTTGCAGAGGGAGGTGATTAAGCAAAGTTAGTGTGCAATTATTCACTGAAATTGAGGAGGAGCCTCTGGTCTGTTAAGCTTGGCACCAGTGCGCTGACCATGAAAAATATCGAAATAAGAAGAAAGGAGGGAAAGACATATTCCTTCCATTCTCATTCCTCTTCCCATTCCCATTTCCCTTCCTCCTGCACAGCCAGTATATCTGCTGTCTGGGGCACCTCCTGGATAGGGACATCACAACTATTCAAGGGCACATAGGAAGTCTGTGATAGAGAAGAAAATCAACCCCCTGCTGAAATGCCAGATCATCGTTTTCAGGGACTAAAACAAAATGCTGTTTCATTCCCTTAACTCCGATCACAGGCAGAATGCCAGGCCCTCTGAGCCCTGCTGAGAGCAATGGAAATGATCCTTTGCTGACTTTGTGTAAGTGTTGCTGTCATTGCAACAGAGACCGAGCTTGGTGCTCCTGCATATGGATGCAAGTGTCCCCCTGGGTTTGTTTCTGCAAAGGTCTGGGGCTCCTTAATTTTCTAAAGGGGACAAGACATTGCTGACTTCTGTGGAGCAGCTCTGTGGTTCAGTTGATAGCTTAATATCAGTGCCTCCCCCTGAAATTATGGAGTGAAGCTTGCACAGATTCTGATTATGGATCATGAAACAAAAAGAGGACACTCAAGTGGAGCTCAAGGAGCTCCAAGCAGCGATGCATGCAATCTGGGTCCTCTGACGTGATGGTGTGGTGCATACGTGAGGTGCTGTCTTACTGACTATTAGTCTCTTAATAAATTATTGATACAGCTTCTCCTTGACAGATTACAAAGCCAGTGAACCCTGGGCAGTTTTGCTTTTCCCCTAAAATGTGTCTTAAACTTGTATTTATCTGAAGAACAAATGCATAGTTTTCTGAAGAACAAATGCATAGGTTTGGCAGCTTTTTGAATTGCCATCTTATTCAGGAACATGAATGCTTTGACTTCCAGCAGACAAGAAAACTACTTTTTTTTTTTTTCTCTGCTTCTATATTCGACTTTTCATATTGCTTTTGGGTTTACTGGGGAAATACTTTACTGGAGATGTGGCCAGACTGCTTATTGACAGATAGCAAAGTATTAGCTCTAGTCTGCCAGCTGGTTGCAGGATAAATGCTCATCAAAGAAGACAGTTAAAGCATAGACACTATTTTATAGCTGTAGATGTCTTGTATTGAATGTTGTTATGTCATCTCGGTGGTGCTGCCTCCGAAGGCATTTTCTTATGGATCCTTCTGCTGAGCAATATGAATAAGCAGCAGGTAACATAGTATGTACAAGATGTTGAAATCCCTCTCTTCTTATACTGCATAGGTCAATTCATGTTACATGGTTTTATTGACGATTGGAGCTGGTTTGCACCTTAAATACCAGATTATTAGTCTGCAGTTTATAGCAAGTGGGGTAACTGTCATTCTTCATTTTTTTCCACTTGTCCCAATATCACCTTTGTAAAATTCTGCATCCATTTACTGTGCCAAAGAATATTTTTAAATATTCACTTTTAAGTCAGCAGTTCTATTGCCATTTCATGCATAACTTCAACAATATTTTTATCTGCTCCATTTTGCACTTCTGCAGTCAGGTAGGATTCCTGTGAAAGCTGCAAATGCTCCAGTGCTTGTCTGTTTTTTTGCTAACTCTAATCACTGACTTCACTGGAGAGAGCGCTTTCAAATTCCCCAGGGAAGAGAATATAGAGAGGAGGAGGGTTGGAGAACCCTCCTGGATTCTGGGAAATAGTCCACCCCTTTCAGCTCTGTTTCTGTGACTGTCTGCTTTGAAGCATTCATTGCGGTCAACATGGCAACAGCTAGCATCTTCAGGGTGTTCGTTTAAATTAACAATAGATTTTATCCTTATAAGTTATCAGCTATCATGTCCCAGTGGCCATTGATCCCTTGCACCAGAGAAAAATACAATCTGTCTCTCTTCAGTACCCCATCTTGGCAAATGAACCAATTTCAGAATATGAAGTATCATAAAAATTACATAAGATTATGCTATTCTCATTTTTTTTTGCAATTACCAACATAGCCCTGCTAGCTAAAGAACACATATACCAGCAACTCTTTTTCTGCTTCCTTTTCCAGATCTTTCTGATGGTTTGGATCAGTTCTTGACTTCTAGATAAAATATGAAGGCAAGATCTCTTAAATTCATTTTATTTTACCTATTTTCATTGCTGTATGAGTGATCAGCATTTATCATTTTAATTCAGAGTTAAGTTATGGAAAGAGTATTTAATGCTGTCCAGAATGGGCATTTCTAATCTATCTTCATCTAAGGTACACCCAGTTCACCTTACTAAATTCTAAATTTAGTAGCAACCATTAGCAACCATTTTTTGCACAATTTTGAAAGGTTAGAATTGAAAATAAACACGAGTGATCTAAGGCAATATCCATGGTAGCAATTACCTTTCTAGTGAGGTAATCATTGCATTGAACTCTTAAAGGTTATAGTTTAGAGTGCCAGGGTCTTTCAGCGTCTTCATTTTATGAGTTTTCAGGGGTCCTGCACTCTATTTGTCATCTCTTTGTATCACTTTTTTGCACTGCTCATAAATGTTTTTTAAGCATTCTGTGAAACAATCATGAAAGGGACATGAATAGAGTTTGGATCTCAGAAACTTCCTAATCTATTATACATATTCTGAAGTACTTCAACTCAATGCAGGTTCTCCCTGCTGGCGGCATGGAATGAACCATTATATTCATGCTCATCGATCCCATTTACCTCTATGCTACACTGACCACAGGTCTATCATGCCTCCAGAGCCTACTGTAGAAAGGTGGCTTCATCTGACCTCCTTTGACATGTCTGAGGTTACAAGTCACATCGGTCTTCGCCAGGCTACCCCTAGGAGTAAAGATCATGTTTTTCAAAGCTAATGTCTGACTGCTGATTCACTGGAACTGACTACATGCCTTTAATCTAACATCCTTCACAAGATACTATCCCTTCATTGCCCCGTTTCCTTGTCTCCCTTCATACATGACATACAAGTGCTGCTGGGCAGGCCTGACCCATCTGTTTGGTGCATGGACAACACTCAGCATCTAGCCGTAGGGCTCTTGGGTAGCACCATGCCCATAATGATAAAAACTAATGGTGTTTTGCTCCGGTTTAATCATCAGTTTCCCAATCTTGCAAACATTAAAACCATCCAAAGTGATTTTGTGAAAAACAAGAAATTCACATAAGCCTGCCTGACAGGTTTTGTTTGTGAATAATAGAAAGAAGTGTGATGAAATTAAAAGCTTCTAAAACGTTTTGTCAGTCTTTCCCCTATGTTCCAACTCTGCTTTGCACTGACGGACAAATAAGATGCATATGAAAACAAAATCACCAATGAATAACACATTTCTTCAAGAGAGCATGTAAAGTCAAGAAGATTGTCTTTCCTACTTATGAGTTTAAAGCATGAATAATTTAACAACACACTGACACACTAAATATTTATTTATGGCACCGCTCTGAGCAGAAAAGATTTTAAAAAGTGTGAAAAACAAACTTTATTATTTTCATAGAGAAAGAAATAGAAGATTTACAAAATGACTCAAGGGCTTTAGGAACATGTTACTTATTGGCAGTAGAACTTCTAAATCCTTGAGATTCTTCAATAAATGTCCTCTACCTGGTTCCTGGATGCTTACAATGCTTTGTCTTGATGTGCCTTATAATGTCTGCTGACACTTAGTAAACACAGTATGTACTAATACTCTAGATGCAGCACTTCAAAAAGATGCATTGGCTTCATTGATTTAAATTATAAATACACTTAATGCAAGTGAAAAATTAAATTCCACATCCTTGACTAGCTTTTCTGAAATTGGGCTAACAATCTGAGCTTTTGTTTTGCTATATGCAAAACAAATCATGAACAGTGCTCCCTGGAACTAACCTCTGGAAGAAAGATGAGGGTGGAAAAAAAAGAGGATAGTAGAGTCTATGTGCTGTAAATAGAGAGGAAGTGGGAATGTGTTTGCTACTGTGCTGTTTTGAAAGCTGAAAAAACATCACCCAAACTGCCTCAGGCAACTCAGGATCTCTGTTTTCTGTGTTCTCAGATGTCACCATTTGAAAATGAGACTTAGGTTCCTAGATCATGGAATCATAGAATCATAGAATGCTTAAGGTTGGAAGGGACCTCTAGAGGTCATCTAGTCCAACCCCCCTGCACATGCAGGGTCACCTAGAGCACGTGGCGCAGGACTGCATCCAAGCAGGTTTTGAAGATCTCCAGAGAAGGAGACTCCACAACCTCTCTGGGCAGCCTGTTCCAGTGCTCTGTCACCCTCACTGTTAGGAAATTTTTCCTTAAGTTCTTGTGGAACTTTTGATGCTTCAGTTTCTGGCCGTTTCCTCCAGTTCTGTCGGTGGCCACCAGTGAAAAGAGGCCAGCACCATCCTCCTCACTGCCTCCCTTGAGGTACTTCTAGACACTGATCAGATCCCCTCTCAGCCTTCTCTTCTCCAGGCTGAACAGGCCCAGCTCCCTCAGCCTCTCCTCATAGGGCAGATGTTCCAGGCCCCTGATCATCCTTGTGGCCCTGTGCTGGACTCTCTCCAGCAGCT
>NW_010585847.1:0-31413 GCF_000705375.1 Tinamus guttatus | reverse complement strand
GATTTCCCCTTGGTGAATCCATGCTGACTACTCTTGAGCACCTTCTTGTCCTCCATGTGTCTGGAGACAACGGCCAGTATGAGCCGTTCCATCACTTTTCCAGGGACGGAGGTGAGGCTCACTGGCCTGCAGTTGCCTGGGTCCTCCTTCTTGCCTTTTTTGAAGACTGGTGTGACATTGGCCTTCTTCCAGTCCTCCAGCATCTCCCTCGTTCTCCAGGATCTTTCAAAGATGATGGAAAGCGGCTTAGCTATGACATCTGCCAGCTCCCGCAGCACTCTGGGGTGCATCCCATCAGGGCCCATGGATTTGCGGGTATCAAGGTTCCTTAGGTGCTCTCTGACTCAGTCTTCCTCTACCCAGGGTGAGTCTTCTTCTCTCCAGGCTTCTTCTCTTGTCCCTAGGGCCTGGGACTCTAAAGGGCTGCCCTTGCAAAGAGGGCATTCAGCCAAAAGGTTGGCCAACCTGGCTAGGAGGGCTTTAAACTAGGCGAGATGGGGGAAGGGGAGGCAGGGCAATCAGAACCACACAGACAAAGCTAGATGACATCCAGTGAGAGTATGGTAGTGGGGAAGTGAGGATAAGATATGATTATAGAGGGTCCTCTTTCACCCCTCCTGGGAAATCTGCAGGCTCGATTACTTCCCTCAAATGCCTGATCTTCAAGCTGCTTTTGTATATCAGATCACAAACAGTGCATGAGTGGACAATATGTTTGGACACAGCCGGCTTGACATTATAGTTCATATTACATGGTGTTAAGAGGAAGCTGAGTGTGTGCAATTTGAGCTAGAGACAAACCATGCAGGCAATTGCACCTCTATCCAGCAATCCGTATATGTTTATACACACACACATCCCAGTGGCAGAAAAAGGTGTAAACAGAGACCGTATTTTAAATACAGAAACTTAGGATGCTAGAGCTATGCTCAAACCTTTTCCTGTTTGCTTTCTGAATCATCTTAGAATGAGCTTTTCACAAAGCTTTTTCTGTATTGTTCATGTTGCAGTTCCCATTTTTAACAAGCTGAGCATATTGCTTCTCCCTGCGTGGCAAGATGAACATCAAATTTTCAGCTAGTAAGCAAGCTGTCTGCATTCTGCAACACCTTGTCTAATGTCATGCTAAGCCGGCTACACATCTGGCAGAGCTCCTGTGCATGGAAAATGCCTTGTGGGCCTAATAGGTTGCCCTCAGCAGAGTCTGGGAATTCCAGCTTCAAATACCACATTAGTTCCTGGGAGAGTTGCGAAAGTTTAAAATGTCAGTGAGCTGTTTTTGAGAAATAAGTGTCCTAGTTAAAAGTTAGGACATGCATATGGGAATTATTGGAGAAAGTTCTTTGGCCTGTATTATAGTAAATTGTTGGACTCAGACTAAATAATCACAGTGGTTCTTTGCGGCCATACAAGCCATAAATGGCATGAAATTAGCAGCATACACCTCTGTTACACCCAAAAAAGCCGTGTGTTCTTTAGGATTACAGAGTCAGGCATGCAAAAACTAGGGAACGCCACAATTAAGTGGAGACTGGTAATTTGACTCATTTACACAGCTGTCGTGTTTGTCTTCTGATTTCATAATTAATTATGCATGTTGCTCTGTGATGTGAGGATGTAGGCTAGAAAAGATAGATCCCTTTCTGTCCAGTTGGGGAAGAGTCATAGTGAGCAGACATGTTATGTGGGCACAGCAGTCTCAATCCAGGGCACCTGTCATTGGGTTTTGGAGCCCTGGGAGAAGGGATAAGAGTGTTCAGCTCTTAAGAGTTGAACTCTTAAGAGTGCAAGGCTCTTTGCTCTCAAGAGTTCAATGCTTAAGGTTTTCTCTTCAATGAATGCGCCGGTTGGCAAGACTCCAGAAGACAGCGAGGCGCAGGCACCGTCACCACGATGGTGCGTCATGATCCAGGTGTGGTACAAGCAGACACTGAGGAGCTGTTCTCCACCTGGGCACAGTGAGTGAGTGGTGGGACCCCAACTTTCCTTGCTCTAAATGTCACCTGGAGGTGTGGGCCCTGCAGGAAGGGTTACAGTGACATTCAGCCCTGCAATGCCCTGCTCTGTCAGTGGGCTGGATCCCAATGATTCTCTGCTGCGGAGGACAGCTGTGTGGGCAAAGAAGTCCATTACAGACAGATTGCAATGTGCCCAGATAGGTTGGCTAAATAAATGGAAAATATATCACACAATCCTGTCAGCTCCTCCACTGAGTTTCTCCAGAGCAGCGGTTGGTAATTACAATCCTGAACATTAAATTAAATGGTGAGCTTGTCCAACAAAGACTAAGTTAATTAATTTTCACTTGTTTGCTACAAGATTTGAACTGAGTTCATTTGTGTTAAAAGGACAATGTCTTAACCCATTGCCTGAAGTGATTTCTAGGCTCACTTTCTTGTCCTAGCTACAACACGAATCACATCACTATAAAGCTTGCAGTGTTTGCAGGCCAAACATGTGAAAACTGCTTTGTTTTTGTATAAGTTGCCCAGTGGTAAGTGACCGTCTATCTGAAATTAGAATCAAAGCCTTTGTTTAGTATTCTGGGTTTAAATTTTTCCTGCTTGAATTTCCGTTTTATTCTCTGTATGATTTCAGGCTCTTTAATTACTTGACACAATGCATATTTTCTTCCTCACTTCACAACTCTCTGTATTTTATTTTCTTCTGAAAAACAAAATAAAACAAACCAAAATCCTGCATTGTTTTGCCATTCAGAATAAGCAATCTTAATAAAAAAGAGCCCACCTTTCATCTACAGGAAAAATAAGCAGCTGTCATGAGAGTAAATTAGTATCATACACTAATGTCAGGAATGTTCACAATCGCATAGTTTTCCACCATTTAGCTCTGGATCCTCCTTACTTCTGGCACTGCCACCATGTTGGTTTGACGAGCTAAAGGCACTTTCCTCAGCTAATACATGCATTAGATCTGGAGACATCTTCAGATGTTCTTGACCAGGGCAAAGCCTCCTGTAGTGTAGCATTGGGGCAGGAGAATGGCCATTATCTTGCCATGTACTTCTACGTACCAGCCCCTAGATGGCTTCTGAATAAGCGGTGGGATTGTGGAGGGCAGGAGCTGTCATTGCTGAGGAAAAGAGGGCTGTCCTCATACCACCCTAAAAGCCACCAGGAGCCCTGCGCTGGGGCCTTCTGGAGCTCTCCTCCTCGTTGCAGCTTTGACCTTTCTCTGTCCCTTTCCCCCTCCCATAGCAGCAGCAGCCTGGCCCAAGTCTCGCACCAACTCTGTGTCAGTGGGACAGTAAAATCCATCCCTGGGAAAGCCAAGAGTCCTTGTTGCCCGCCGCTTGCTCAATCCTAGTAACTTTTCTGTAAAGCCCAGTCTGAAGATGGTGGTGATCTTACTTATGTATCTATGTTTTCCAACATCCATCCCTACAAGGTGGCTCCAAGGGAAGATTTTTGGGACAGCTTATTGTTGGCCTAAAAATATCAGTTTCTATTGGATGCTACCTCTCTGTTGAATGTTTCCTTATGATTTCACACTTTCAAATGCTGGATACATTGAATATTTTTTTCTGGTGCTCCACATGCTGTCATGCCTGGGCTAGTGGGATTAGCACGAGTCCTTTGAAGTACTTTGTATTTTATCAGACTCATAATTTGGTTGTAGAATCCATACTCAGCAACAAAACTAGAGATTCCTCAAAACTGGTATGCTTATTACTCAAATATACATTTAGAAGTCTGGCTTTAGGATATATAGGTCCTTGTTAAAAATAATTTCCTTTGAGAAAGACTTACCTTTCCTCATTTTGGGTATATTGATCTTTCTAAAGAGCAACCTGGCCTATAGAAAATGAATATATACAGCATTGAGTGAATGTCTAATCCAAAACATTCAAGAGCAAACCTCAATAACAGGGAATCAATCCCTGAGCCAAATTTTAAGTAACTACTCAAAGAAATATACAGAGCTATTGTTGTCCACGGAGGGCCAATATATTTGTGTCTTAATTTGTACTGTCAAAAACTGTATTGCAAATATTTTATCCACATCAGAGAAATGACTTTTTATTTCAGGAGAGAGGAATGGTTAATATGTAGCTTTTTATGGCTTTCTGGAAATAAAACTAAGGAGAATGCTCCAAATCTGCTAGTGAAAGATGAACCAATGACAAAGATGTAAGGGATACCCACAACCCACTAATGCCTTTCATCAAAAACTGCCCAATCAATATAATGCTAAAGAAAATCTAGGCTACTGGGGTAAAAATAACACATTCAAGATCACTTTGGAAGCTGATCTAAAAATAAAGATTAGGCTCTGTCCTGTGATTAGATGATTTAATGTTATTCTATTTGTATTTTTTTTAATGTAGGATGGTTTTTTTGGTGGTTAGTTAGGGTCCTCTGTGGAAGGTGCATTTTCAATTAAAAAATAAAAAGAGTTTTAGAGTTTTATTAGCAGGGAATTGAAGAGGAAAGAAGGATCTGTAGGCAGGACAGCCTTGCTGAAGGCAATAGAATCACACTTTGGAGGGGAGCTTCAGGCTCTCTGAACGAGAAACCTGTTTGGTGTCATTGAAGTTGCAACCTTTTGGTAGTATCTAAAGCCACGTATCTGACATTTCATTGCCAGAAAAAACAGTGCAGAAAGCCTGATCTGCAGTCGCTGGGAAAGGTTGGCAGGAGTGGGGAGACGTAGAAAGGTGACTCAGGGCTCTCTGCTGTGGGTGGGTGGATTATTCTGTGCTGAGTTGGCTCATCTGAAGAAATTAGAGCAGCAAAAGTGCATTGACTGCTGCACCTCAGTTTCTTTCCAGTCCCTCCTTTTCTGGTGGTGCCCCAAGGCTGCCTTGGGATGCAGACGGCTTGACAGTTTACCATTGATTTTTACAATATGTCTCTCTGAAAAGAGTAACAGAGATTTGTCTGAAGGTCTGCTTTTTAGATAGGATGCCAACCACATACTTTTAAACAAGTTTAAAAGAAGGTGCCCCAGATGATATATGCAGCAACTGTTATATCTATAATTATATATATATATATGTATGTATATATACAATAATAACAAAAAGTCAACAGATTATAGGGAAAGTAGGAGTGGAATGTAATATAGCATGCTGTGAACAAGCACATGAAATGAATGCTCTATTGCTACTTCCTCACTGAGGGAATTCAGGGAAAAATAAATGGAATTTCTGCCTATGACATTACCAGCAGATGTAGATTTCAACCATGAGATAGAATCAACTAATTAAAGAGTGACATATCTCAGGATGAACCAGGAGAGGAGCAAAATGCTTGATTTGCCTTTGAGTACTGAAGGTGATGCTTTGCTCTGAATTTGTAATATGAGCTCCTCCATTAGAAGAATTGTTTCACAACCAGAAAAGTAGTGACTTTAATATGATAACTTACAACTTTTAAAGCCAAGATTTTACAGATACATGAATTTCAGTCTTCTACTGTTACAGTAATCTGTACCATGCAACTGTACTTGCATTGTAATAACAAACATTCTATACATTTTTATAATTACACTACTTATTACTGTCAACTATCCTTAAGACACTTTTAACTAGTTTTTGATTAATCTGAAATTTGGAAAGTTTTAAGTTTTTATGCTTCATAGATTTGTGCTTGTTACACATTCATTGGAAACAGGAGCTGCAAGTAAGAAGGAATGATAAAAATCACCAAAGGAACATATTCAGCCCTACTGTAACTGCACAGCATTTAAGGGACTTTATTATAGTTGTGGCAAGGTTGAATTTGGTTAAATCTGAAATCTAAATATCTTGGCACATGCAAATGAATTAAATAGTTTTCGACGTAGTCCATCACATAGGACACACACTATTCCAACATTTCAGGTACTATACTATAGCCTACCTAGTACAATCTGCTTTTTCTGTTTGCCCAGTTTACTGATATAAAATTCTGATATTTTAAACCAAGTCTTCACTCTTCTTTTAAACATGTTCTTTTGTACTTCCTATTTCTGTCCCTTGTTTTTCAGAGAGTGTTCTATTACACTACAACTCACATACACTTGTATGCAGTAGGAAATGTGATTCTTTTTTACTCTGTAAATATAGAAATCCTGTTAGTTGCAATATTGACGTGTTTTAAGGATAGCAGAATTTGATCCTCTATATATGCCTCAGTAGCTTTCTGTGGGTAAATAAAGTTACCTTCTCTCCAAAGATTCATCTCCTTCCATCCCACATCCACTAATTGATTTTTCTGTGTAAATTGTTGTAATGTTTGAGATAGTTTCACTGTCTACTGAGGTTTCTGATTCACTGCTGTATTTGAAGTGGTGCTTTCTATTAGATGGTACTCTCTGATTCAAGCGCTTCTGTGCCTGTCGTGTGAAATCCTAATCATCGTTGTTTGCATGGAAATCACAACACAGGAAGATACTGCACAAGTTCTACTCTTGTCACCTTGACCATGCTCAGACACTCAACATTTACAAATGGTTCAGAATATGCAAATGGCCTCATGTTCCCTGCAGTTCCTGGAAGAAGAGTCATCTCTGTGTTTATATAGAAATGCGGAAGAAACCTCACTGGCTTCTGCCATGAGATGTGAAGGTATTTGTTGGGAAATAAAAGACATCAGCAATAAAAAGTAGTGGGCCAGTGGGGAGGGAGAAATGACATATTTCAGGTGAAGAGCAGATGATGGCTAAATTTAAGGTAGTCACTGAGGAATCTGGAAAAAGAAGCAAAAAGGTTTATATTTGATAGGACATAGAAGAGCAAGTGACTGAAAAATGCGAAGACAGAAGTGAGAGAGAAAAAGTTGTAGGAAAACCTTCTTGTCAAGAACATGTGTGAACTAATACTGGGCTGGACTACCTTTGCCAAGGCCAGAACAAAGTGTGTTAGAAGGATCAAGTAAGAAAATTATAAGAAGAGTTGGAGGTGGAAGTCTGTGTCTCCCCTCTAATCATCTTCTCAGTTCTATTCGATTATTTCCTTGGTGATGTCACCACTAAATGCTTCTCGCAGCAAAACTGTTCCTTCCCTACTGATAAATTAGGGTAAAACTGTTGTGACTTGGTTATGAAATGCGATATTAGTGAAGTGAACAAAGAGGAAGTGAAATGTTATTAGGAATGGCATTAGGCTGCTGAATAAGGTTTCTCAGCAGTAGTGATGTGTAAAGGATTGTGTACGTTGTTTGCAGCAGTTTTACATAGCTGCAGAATGAAAGGAAGATATATGACTTACAATTTACTGCAAGGAAATTGAGTGGTGAGGTCTGTCCTAAGCTCCTGGGAGGAATCACTGAGAGAAGTCATTTGATTTTCCAAAGTCATAGCATCATAGTGTTCGAAGGGCCCTCAAAAGGTCAAACTGTACATCCACTGCCCAAGGCAGGACCAGCTTTATCTCTGTTATTTCTGTCAAACTTGCTCTTGAAGATATCCAATGCTAAGGATTCATACACTCCCCAGACAATCCATTTCCATGCACCCCGATCTGATTGTAAAATGTCTAGAAAACTTTTTTTCCTAGTTTACGGTCTGGTAGTTAGTAGTAAAATATGTTGAGGTCCTGTTTTGAAAGTCACTTTGTAGACTCCCAGATTGCAGCTTGTCAAGACCACGAGGCAGAGCCCCAGTTCCTACCATAGTTCGTTGTTATAGAACACCTACTGGTTTAGTAGATGGAAATACATAGGGTCTTTGCATCCCTCTGTCATGATGTAGCCAAACCAAAGCCTAAATCCTAGGACTGTAAATGCTTAAAAGACAGTTACAGTTTCTAGCCATTAAGATATCCTTTCTAACCATACAGAGTTTAGCACAAATTTCAAGCCCAACTTATTTTCCTTCATTATGATGAAAACGGTTGGATTCACATCCAGAACTGTTAACCATACTTAGCCTGGCCCCGTGCACTTACAGAGCCCTTTGGTCTTAAAAAAAAAAAAAAAAAAAGAGATCAATGGAAATACTGAAAGAACGGAGACAGTGTTGAAACTCCAGAATTGATCCTTGAGTTAATTTTGTGTCAAGAAATGACACAGGAACCAACACTGCCTACCTAACACATGTATGTGAGGGCTGGCACAATTAGGGCTCTCTTCCCTGCCTTCCACCCCTAAACTCCCCCTTCGATTGTTTGTGTCCACTTCTGCTCTTCCACTCTCTTTTCATCGTTATTGGTATTGACTACAGTATTTTATATGATAATAAAGATATGATATGTCCTCTGATGACCGTCTTTTCAGTGGACAAAGATCCTTCATGAAGATTGTAGGAGGATGAAAGAAGAGTATCTGAGTAGAGGAAGCATTTGGAGTGGAGATCCAGTTTCTGTTCTTGACACTGGTCTGTTTGGCACCGATGGAGATGTCTCATAATTTCCCCATGCCTTAGTCTCCTCAGGTGTAAACAGAAACATCAATGATTACCTTTTTTGAAACATAATTTTGTGGTCTACTGAAAAAAAGATGTACAGAAGATCTAGACACTATTATTAGCAATAACGATTGCATATTGTATATATATTTTACAGAACATGGAAATAACAGTGTGCTAGAAAAATAGGATGTTCCTCCCCAAAAACTGGAGGACATGCAACTGTTTGACTCCAGCCTCTCTGTACTGTTGAGCAGAGCCACATGTCTTGCTCTGTGCTCCAGACAGTGACTTCTGTCTGTTGTCTACAACTGTGACTGAGTTCCTCTTTCAAGTGTCCACTGAACACTAACATGATATTTCAGAAGTGTATTGAGACAGCTCATCCTGGAAAATGTGATTTCACAGTTAGTAAAACATTAGACATGATGATAAAAGGCTTAATATGTGTTGTTTGTTTTTCTGGAAACAGTGATTTTTTTTTTATTGCACCGCTGAAACTGAGCAAAATGAAGTCTCTACAGAATTTTCTGAGTGATTTGATTTTGATGTTCATCTGGAAGATTATTTGTTTTCTCACAGAAATTAAAAAAAAAAACACAAAATGTCTCTCTGGATTTTTGACAATAATATGCTTGTCAGAAATTTATATTCCAGTAAAACAGCCCATACATGAAAAAAAAAGAGTTCAGTGGTCTCTCTATTTGATTGGCCTATAAACTATGAAACAAAGGGTGCAGTTTAATAATTGATTTAAGACAGCCCACTGCTGCTCGGGTTCTGCCCTGCTTTCCACTCCAGCTGTCTGGCACTCTCCCAGACATGCCCTCCTGGTGCAGAAGAGAGAGCCACAGATCTCAACACCATGAGATGCCTATGGAGCCAAATAAATGGTGATGATCCAGCTGGAGCAGTCCCATGGGAACAAGCAGCCAGTGTCCAGGGCTGGAACAGGAGAAGCACTTTTGACAGCAATATCAAATTATGGAACCGTGTTTTCAGGTTTGCAGGCAATTAAGGTAGGAGTGCTGAAGCCCAGGTCATTAATATATACTTTATCTGGCAGCAATAGAGATAAATGCACGGGCTGTGAAATTCAGCAGTTTGGGGGCAGTTTGAATACCTCTGTGAGGAGGGAGGCAGAAACCTAAATTTCAGAGATCCCTACATTGACTGTGAAATGTGACTCAAAGCCTTGATTTAATTCTTGATTATGGTGGGGATGATCAAAAAGATGTATTAAATTTTATCTCCTAGCTCCCTCCAGTAAGGGCACAGGTTGGCACGCAGTGACACTTGGAGAGTGCCAACTATCTTCTAAAATGTTTCCTCAGTTTTCCAGTGTACGAGGGTTCAAAACTAAGAAGATGTTTTTGCACTGAATCCAACACTACCACCACTGTAAGGCAACAGGACCGGGGCAGCTGAGGTGACTGCAAGCAAAAGGGGTGTCAGGAGCTTTTTGAATGTATTGCATTGGGAATCGGCTCATGTTCGCTGAAAGGGGTATGACTGAAAATAAAAACAGCAAGTGAGGAATGAGCAGGGCAGAGAAGCAGAATGGGGACTCACAACCTGTTTTCTTAAAAAATGCTTCTTCCTCCCTTCACACCCTGAACAGGCAGACACTCTTCATGCAATCCTGAGAGCTTTCCAAAAGTGAGGAGGGAGCAAATCTCTTCAGACTCACAGGAAACCAAAAATGTCATTAAAAAAAAACCCCTCATGATCAGTAGTGTCAAAGCAGGAGGAACATCTGAGGGAATGGGACACATGTGTGACCACAATCCATCATTGGGAAGATTTTGCTGATGGAGGTAGCGCTTCTCATTTCTTTAAAATGTCCATGTCTGTATGCACACTGAAGTCCCACCTGTCCAGCAAACTTCAGGAAATAACAAGAGGTTCCTCAAGAGATGAAGGATTTCTGATAATGGCCTTCACATGTGACAGGCCCCAGACAGGGAATCTAACCTCTGCATCCAGGTAGGATCCCGACTTCTCACTCCCATCCAGCTCCAGTGAGCAGGCACCATCAGAACTGGCATTTCCTAATGAGTCACTGAGTGTGAGCAGGAGGCTGTAGACAGTGAAGATGCTGGACAAGTACAAACGTGCCCTTGGCTTTTTGAAGGGCAACTCAGGGAGCTTGCTAAAGGACCACGAATAAGATATTGGAGTTGTCCTTGTGCAGTTAGTCATGGGCAGCCAAGAAAAGGAAGTTTGCTTTAACCCGGATGAGTTGGTGCAACGGTTTATTGCTGTTGTTTCAACATCTCCTGCCCAGGTGGCAATCACAAAGAACCTGGAGAAGTGTCAGAGCAAGGTCCATTAGGCACATGGAGAACAAGCCTCTTGCAGATATAATTATACTCAGTGCAATAAATAACTGTGGTTGTTTTCAGCTCTGTTCCTGATCTGTGGCTAAACAGAAAGGAAGATTTCATCTGCTTTGTACACCTTGAAAGAGATGCTTTTTTTTTTCTTTTTCTATGCTTGTTTAAGATAGGGAGAGGTTTATAGGTTTGTAAGTGTCTCAGTAGAGAAGTGCTAAAGTAATTGCTCATACACACAATATAGTTGCTTGCTAATTCCTGTGAAGATTAGTAGGAAAAAAATAACCACATATTTAGTCAACAAAAATATCTATGTATTCACCACGGCTTTCTCCAGATAATTTCAACAGGAAAGCTGGGTTATGTTTTCACAAACTAAAGTGGCTCACCTGAATCTACTTTTCTATTTAGATCTGCTGTGTGACTCCAAATGCATTTCTTTACCCTCCTGTGATTCTTTCTCACTTACTTTCTGAATGTGGCTAGGCTGTAAGATGGAAGGAAGGACTGGCAAACTTTTATTCTGCCAAGCATGACAGGGCTCCCACTCTGGTTTAAGAGGCTCTGGACCACCACATTGCTTTGCTACCTTTTACCATGCCCAGCTTGATAAGCATTTGATTTACCTACTGTCATAATATAAACATTGAATGTAAAACGTTTTAAGTGCTCAGAAGTCATAAGCCAGATGTCAGATCTAGCTGTTATGCCTCTGCTTTTGTGTGATGCCTGTTTTCAGCATCTCTAGATTGAAGTGTGTTCTTTAAGGGCACAAATCACAGAATCACAGAACATCTGGCCTGCTCCTATGTAGGCATCAAATTAATTAGCAAAGTCTTCAAATGAGGTTAGGGACTTAGATCATGAATTGTTGATCCAAGGATCACAGGGATAATCCCCAGATTCTCTCTTTCTTTCCATCTTTATAGCAAGGGGAATATGTAAAACTCAAAGTAGATATGATGAAGGGTGATAAAACAGAATAGGTCCTGAAGATTTTTCTTTTGGAGATATGTATTCAAAATGTGGAGGGGGTGTTGTCCCTCTGACCTACAAAAGGTCTCATTCAAAACATTCAAGACATTCAAAAGCATTTCATTGGCAGCTTCCCATTAGTGTCTTCTGAAAATATGGCCCTATTTTAGCTGCTGAGCACCAAGAGCTTCTGAACACTGAGCTCAGTGCAAATGGAGACAAAATTTCCCACACCAGTTCTAACAAGAAGAAAGGCTGCTAAGCTGATCCTGCTGCCAGCTGCTGACTACTTTCCTTCTTTTATGAGCTATAACCTGCTTTTATACACTCAGAGATTAATGTAGGCCATCCCCCATCCTCAGGCAAAAATTGTTGAGACTCCATTAATATTAAATACTTTGGGCTTATTAATGTAATCATTTTGTTTTTGTCTAATTACAATCTTTAAGGAATTATATATAATTATTTATTCCTCTCTGTGTTTGGCAGCCCTCAGAGCTCAGTAGTTATTGATCAACACTTCACCAAGAACCGTAATGGAACCACAGGAGCATTGCAATACAGCTCTGATCAGCCGCTGCATCACTAATGAATGTGCTTCAAGCAAATGAGATTAGCCTCAGCTTTATGTAACTCGTACAGACCCTTTGAAAATATATGAAATAAGAGTCCTGCTGATAATTTTGACACTATCAGAGATAAGAGTCTTACCATCATGATCTGGGCTATTAGCCTAATTTTTTTTGAAAGCTGCCAGTGGAAACCCAAGGCTCGCTTCAGAATCAGTTCACCAGATCTGTCGTGTTCTACAGGATAAGGATGTCTGCAAGAGGTAACAGATCATGGCACCACCCCAGCACATGGTGAAAGGGTAATGGAAACAGCAGCAAATGAATATCAAAATGCTTGGGTTAAAGCTCAGCCTTGGAACAATTTGGGTACATCATGAGTTCAATTTCTCTTCAAATAAATCACTGTCTTTTTCAGTGATTTTCAGTGAACAGTCAATGGAAGGGGCAAAGCTGGAAATAGTGACCTGATATTTATTAGTGGGAAGGAAAAGAAGGGAAGGTCTGCAACTAGTGTTTCCAAGTCCCTTCAGGAGGGCTGCTAGAGTGTTAGCTACTCAAATGTAGCCTTTAATTACCTCTTTGCAATTTGTCAGTGGTGAGACAAAGCTCAACTGCTCCACAAAGTCTAGGGGCAGCATAAGAAGCACAGCTTGTCTCTTGATGGTTGGTAGGAATCTGACAGGAGTCAACTTTGGCAACTAAACTGGGCCCCTTCTGCTCCAGTCTGGATGATGAAGTCTGGTAATCTGTGCCTCTACTGTGCCAGCAACTCATAGTCCCTTTGAGACGCTTCATGATTTCATCTTGGGTACTAAGACCCTGCATTCTTCATGTATATTCTCTTCAACTATTAATGACTGAAGTCTTTATATTTTATACTAATATATTCCTAGGGTGCTACAAGGCCTCAGATCCTTAACGGTTAGCAGATCTTTGGATATTGCAGTGATTAAACCATATTTGTACCCGGAAAATGTCAGTAACTGATTGTTGTGATGCAGCATGAATTGGAACATTGTCTATTTTTAGGAAGACATTTTCAACCTTTTTAGCAGTGTTTTACACTTGTTCTCAGAACCCTGACATTCTAACAAGGACCATTTTAGAAATTAAAAATGCATGTCAGAAGACTATTTGATGCTACCATTAAGGCACTTCACTGCTATATTCCTGGGTTGTCAAGGGAGGAGGAGGAGAGATACGTGGCAAATTAGCAGCAAACTACACATTGCATGGCTGCACAAAGGGAGCCTGAGTACGTTTTACTCAGAGAAGAAAAAAGAAAAAAGAAAAAAAAGGAAGGATGGCCATCAAGAGCTGCCTTATATAACAGAAATGGTAAACAGCTGTTGGGTGTACAGTCCAAGGGGAGAGAAGCTTCTGGACATGACATGTCAAAACACTTAAGCTGTTTTATCCTGGGATCTTGTGCAGGGAACCCAGTGGCAGTGAATACACCCACCACATGCACATTATTTACTTTCTGTGTTTATCCATCCTTTTAGGACCTCAGCAAATCATTCTTTGTCTTTCAGGTCCAACACATGGTGGCTGTGCCTAGACATTGCATAATCCCTAACTGCCTGTGGAGATCCCTTTTCTTTGATTGCTGCACAGTACGTCAGGAATAGAGTTGTAAACACCAGGTGTTGGGTTAGTAATACTGTTGCCGTCGTGCACATGTGCTCTACGCTTCCTTAAAATTCATGTTGGCTAAAAGCATTCAGAGGCAGGTGGTTGAAACTGAGTTGTTAACTGTATGTTTACACACCTATATATAAAGTGGAGAAACCTGTAAGAAGTGATGGAAACCCATAACCCCCGCGCCCTGCCATTATCACCTGAATGATGGAGCATTATCCTGTAAAGACTGTAACATTAACCTCACATCTCCCAACTTGTTAGCCCTGAGGGCTGTCCTAATGGTAAACATCTGAGCTTTTGGCTTCTCTGTTAGGTACATATGTCTATTGTAGGCTACCTAGACCATGGGGCAAGAGAATATCAGGAGCAAATTTAAGGCCTGAATTGCTAATGTAACGGGAAAGAAAATACAGCTGCAATCATTCCCAGTTTTTTGCTCTAACTCTCCTTTTGGCAAAGTTCATTTGCTCGTGTGCTTCTTAGTGTTCCTTATTGCACAGTTATTTTGCTCTCCTTACTTCTCTGAAAATGACCACAGTCCTTATTCAGCTGTTTTTCTAAGGAATAGGGTACTTCCCTCATCACTAGGAGCTGGCAGCCATCCATCCTCATGGAACTCTGAACACGAGATTCATATTGAATTGAAGCGGGCAGAAGAAAGTCTGTCTCCAGGCTCAGCTTCCCTAAACTTTATTAAATAAGGAGGTCTGAAAATCCTGTTTTAGGATACATCCACATATCTGAGTCTGTGGGTGCTGGAGCTACTTCTGGAAGAACAGGTATCTCTGAATGCATGATCCAGCTTCGAAGTGCAGCTGCTTCTCTTAGACATTTGTACATGTTTCTCAGTTTGCACCCAAGGAAATAAAGCTGTGGCAAGTACTTATTATTACACTGTATTGTAGTACCAGGGACATCTACAGATTAGTATCTTAGCATTTGACTGAAATATTCCAAATGTTTTGTTTTTCTGAAAGCAACTGAGAGAAGTGTGTAAATTTTATCCTCTTAAAAAGAAATTCTTATATCCAGGAAATATATCCCATCTGTAGAATTCAGTATGAAGATACTGATAACTAAGGACTGGGAAGTCTCAGATTTTAAGAACTGACTTAAAACCTTGTTCAGGTAAGGGGTGTCTCACCATAATACGGCACAAAGACGTTCTACCACCTTAGTGTAGTCCTGCAAAGTTTCACCCGCAGCTCCTTAAAGCCTCACGGTTCTACCATTATCTGCTTAGGCTGGTTTGACTCCACCATAATCTCTTCTTGTCCTTGAATTTGATCCTAAATTTTGAAACTGAAAAGGCTTCAGTGCATTCCCTCTGCAGCAGCAGGTCATGGAAGCTATATTTGCTGTTAAACATGTGAGATGCTACTTCTTATTCCAGACATGAAACACTACATCACGGGAAAGCAACAGGAAGGGTAGCACTGACTGAGAAGTTGTTAGTGCTGCTGTGTGGAGCGGGTCACATCTGGTTAAGCAACTCATTCATTTCCACTCTTCCAGGAGCAAGGTCAAAAGAAGTTCAGTGTAATTAACAGCTAAAAGATACATGGCATGGAAAAGTATAAAGTAAGGTTTATTTAAAGAACTATAAAACAGGTAAAAAATAATTTTCCTACCAGAGAAGGAGCTATTAGAATCAGCTTTCGTTAGGAATGTTTCTGTAATAAAGTGTTGTGACTCCATAAAACTGTGTAAAACTGCCTGAATAAAACCCAGGGAGCAGATTTCAGCAGTCCAGGAGCCCCAAGGGACAGGAGAATCAAGTAAAGCACATAGCTCTTTCACCTCGGAATCGTGTGCCTGTGAGAAGCTGCATTCCCTTAAATGTCAAGTTCATTATGATCTACTATTACCCAGTGGCTGAAACAGAAATTTTGGAATCCCAGTAGGGAGCCACCCCTCCTGCCACGGTCCCTGCAGGAGATGCTGGAGCATGTTTAGAGTGCATGGCTTGTTGCACTGCTGTACACCAATCCATCCTGGCTGCAGTTATTACCCACACTAATATCCTTGACTGATAAATGTCCTCTGCAATGGTTTCCCAAGAAGCAAAATTTCTTCATGCCACAGGACATGTTTATATCTGAATTCAGAGCCAAAATAAATGTTTGAAAAAAAAATCTGGAAGGATTCTCTTCAATACCTCCCATCTCCTTGAAAAATGCATTTCCAAAAGGCTGACACTTATTGGTGAGCATTGTTCTATTATGCTTTGGGAACTGGTTTGATATTTAATTCCTGAGAGGCCCCATTTTAAAATTGTTTCTCTTCTGTTCACTCTCTGTTCTGTTTCTCTTCACTATCATTATTTCCTAAGATAGCTTTGCTACTCTAAAGCATCATAAATAAAAGAATAAATAATGTTCTATTGAATTTGAGGTTGGAGAAGTTTTATCACAAAAATAAGAAAGGCTGAAAAATGGCCTGACATCATTTAATGTAAACATTAACTTCTGTCTACAGGTCAAATGGCCCTTTTAGTTAAATATATCACTTCGCTGAATTCATCCAGTCCTCAGTCCTTTGAAAGTACTCTCCACACCTTTGGGTGCTGTAAAAACAATAAATAATATCTGTCATCATGACAAAATCCTGCCAAATGTAGTAAATAGAACTTTCAGTTGAGAAAGGACTTTAAAAACTGTTGGTTTTGGCTCACTATCAACCAATATTTTCTATATTCCACCCCATGGCATGAGCTTTTGCATCTGCAAGGAAAGCACAGACATCTTTCTTGGCCTGGAATCAAGGTGAATTTCAAGTTTCTTTTCAGGTGCCGACCTCCCTGACCCTCTATGATTTCCCTTTCTCTCCTAAGATTGGGGGAATCCGAGATATAGAAAATATCTTACTAAGTTTCTTCTGTTTGGTCCTTCTGTTGTTCTTCTGGTGGGTCTCAATGGCAAGAACAAAACTTTACTTGACGGAGCCCATGTTTTATTTTATATATGAAATAGTAGAGGGAGAAGAAGACCAAAGAATTAAACCAGAACTGTGTAGAGAAATGAATTTGCATCCTAAGGGAAATGTCTGTGCCTCAACATTTATTTGCTTCTAAAAATGGAATCAACATGTGTTTTAAAGAACAAAAAGTGGTGCGAAAATTGATTCAGAAATAGGAAAAGAACTTTTTTACAGTTATATGAAAATAAATTCACTGTTTGGAATTGCTAGTATTGAAAAATATTGATTCAATGGAGAAGATGTAAATTATGCTTGTATTCCCTAGGAGAAAGAACACTTTTGTTTCAGTTAATACCTCTGCCACCTCTTCCTTCCTGCTTTTCTTCACTGTGTCATTGAGGAAACAAAGTTAATTGAAAATTGCTGGCCAGCTCCACTTACAATAGATCACGTGCAAGAAACCACTGCAATAAAACCAATGGACAGAAGTATCAGGTGACACAGCCCTCACTTAGGGCTCTGGGCTCTCTCCAGTGACTGTCTCTTCATGTACAGACAACTTCCAGGCCCAAAAAGACAATAATAGCATCATGAGTGATGCGCATTTTAAGTTCAAGCTCTAATTTGCTCTTTATTTTGACAGTGAGTCAGTGGGATTCTTGCAGTGGATGTTAGTAGGAGTGGCTCCAGGTCCTGGAAGCAAAACTGTCTATGAATTCTTCATTTTGCAAATGTGTTGAGTTTTCATGGAAGACTGTTTGTTAGTCTTCACTTTCGTTAGTGGCCAGCAGTATGCTGGGATTGGTAAAGAGGGCAGCTGGCCAGGATGAACTGCAAGCGGGTAAAGGGTAAGATGTGGCCATCCGTTAACCTGATTTTAGCTCCAGCTCTCAGTTTGACCACTGGACTGTAACCTGACACTTTCTAGGATTAGAATTTTCTCACAGTGGCTCATTATTTCTTTTATTTTTAGGCATATAAAAAAGATATTTCCTCCACTTAAGATAATGCTGCATGACCCTATAGAAATAGCTCCTGTGACAGAAGATATTAGATTTATTATAGATTGTAGACAGAATACTTGGTATTTGTGTAGTTCTAATAAGAATGGAATTATTTCTCTATAGCATAAAGGGCTCATATATTACTGGTTACTAAAGCACACATTTAATTTTTTCTTCCTCTAAGAATCATTACTGTTGGGGAACAACTGAATCATTATTGCAATGGGTGTATCACTGGTGACAACTTAAATAGGAGGGAGTGATTGATCCATAGTTTATTAAAAATTAATTTGATGCCCTGCCGAACATTAGTTCCAGCTCTGCATTCTGTGAAGTCCTGCTTGCTTTGAAGTTTTGTCACTACCTTCTTCAATAGCAAGATCAGATACTTCTTCTGCATAAGTGTTGCCATTCAGGGCAGTGCTGTGTAAGATCTGTTTCCTTGATCAGGATTTTCTGTTGACCTAGGGAATCAATTTGTGTCTGTGGTGCTGCTGAGCATCTATGGCTCAATCACTAATCCTGAAATATTTTGGTGTTTTTTTTCAACACTTTGAGAGCTTTGGGAGTCTGGGTTTTGTTTTGATTTTTTTTTTGATATCAAATGTTTAGAGATATTGGAATTGATAATCTGCATGCAGCTCAAAATAGGATTTCATGCTTCACATCTTATTCTCTCATTCTGTCCCCTCATGACTTTCTAGGAAAATCCCCAAGTACTGTGGTGAAGGTTGACAAAACAAACATCGCTTTTGCTTATCATTAGTCCTCTCCAAATGGAATAAGAATTAGGAGTCTGATTTTTTTAAAGCCTTTTCTCCTAGTCACAGACAGCAAATTTTTATTTATCAGCCCCCCATAAAGTCAACATCAGCTCTCCATTGTTTTGCAGTTTTATTATTTCATCAGATTACAGCAGATCACTTATATTAGTGCAGTTGTTTCCTTCCAATTTTGGATGTCTCTGACAATGATTTTTATTTAGATTATTTTCCAAGGTCATTTATAATTGTTTGTACATGTAATACTTTTTGAAACATTGCCGAGCTTCATGCAAACTTATGAGATGTGACAAGGTATCAAGAACCATGAAATCCCAGAAGGGTTTGTGGAAATACATACCAAGTTGAAGCCTACAATTGCCATATCCAAGTTAAATTCTGCAGTCTGATGTTCATCTACTTGAGGCATCAGAGGTCCCACGCTGGAGAGTTGTGGGAGGGGGCGGAGAGAGAAGAGAACGTCTCGGTTCTCCAGTCATAGCTAAATCTGAGTTAAGGCTTCTACTTTCTTTAGCACCAAGACAGGCATACACAAGGTAATATGGGAAATGAGACTCCAGCAATCACAGATAATAATAATTTGTGTAGATCTAGGACTTTCACTTTATTTTGTTCATCCTTGTTACTACATGTCTTCATGAGAAGGTCTCACAGAATATACGGAAATTATATGTCACGGTGATAGTATTATAGGTGACAAAGGAAGCAAAGAGACTAAATGTTATGTTTCAGCAAATTTTATACATCTTATATTCTCTAACTTCTGATGATGCATCAAAATGATGTGTAAGGAATCTTGGTGTCTTGTTCCACTGACTTCAGACTTTGAAGACCAAAGAAAATTTATGCCAAGTAACTCATCCAAGGTCACGTGTGAGAGGGCGACTGAACCAACATATGCTGAGATCTGATTGGCCACAGGACTATGTGCCTTTTCATTTATTCCATCTCCTGTGATCACGGCAGCATCAAACTCCTCTCAATTACATTCAGCAATAGAAGTGGAGAGCTTGTCATCCAATATACTGATGATATTGTTTTGCCTCTCACATCTCAAACATCCTAATCTATGAAGCCAAACAAAAACAAAACATCTTCAGTTTCTCATTTATCATTTCTGCTCTTGTAGGACCTGTCATTGCATAATTTGTTTTCAAAGTGAGTTAAAAGAGAAATCACTCTAAATTACTAGACTTCTCTGCCTCTTCTTCTTTTTGTTACAATTTTGTTACAATTAAGTCTGCCTCTTCTTCTTTTTGTTACAATTAAGAGTATGAATTACTTAGATGTCTACAGTTCATCAAAGACCATCATAAACTGCCTTTTCAAAGCACTTCCAATTTAGTGATACTTTTTCCCTTTTAGGCATGATGTGTTGATAACATAAGAGGAACTTCCCAAAAACAGCTTTGAGGTGAAGCCATTTTTCACACTTTCACACTTTTCACACTTTCTTGTGAATTTATGGTTTTCTTGGCTTTTGTTTTTTTGTTTTTTAATAGCAAGAAGCAATTTCCTCTGAGTTAGCATATAGTGAGTCACACAAGATCCTATAGTAATGGTATACAGAAAATTACACAAGCATTAAATGTTGTTTGTAACCTTAAGGACCAGGTTACAGGTGAGTTGGCTTCAATGCTCTTGGCAAAGTTCTTATAAACATGCATGCATTATTTCATTTGGCTTCAACAAGACACCTAAACTGTTTGTAAAAGTTTTAGGGCAAAAAAAAAGAAATAAAGACACTTTTTTAGAGACAATTTTTACATTTGTGGGAATGGAAAGAGTTTTACATATCTTAGACACTTTACAAAGCTGTACTCATCATCTTAGAAATGAATTGACCCTTAATCTAGGGCATTATAGTTTGTGTGTCTTCGCATTGAAAACCTGTGCCATTCAAATCCCTCCTGCAAAAGTACAGCTTCCCTTAGGACTTCCTGTTGAAAAAGTAGTGGTTAGTTTGTTTTGGTATGACCTGATCATCTTGGATATCAGTTTTTTTTTTTTTCTTAGGTAATCTGGTTTCACAAAGATAAACAAGCAATGACATTCCACTCCATCCGTAACTAGCCAGATCTTTGTAAGTGAAGGCAGTGATCCCCAATGAAATGCCAGGCGCAACCCAGGTAATCTTTGCTTTATGGATTTTGGGCTAAAAGAGAGAAGTATTTTCACGGCATAAAATTTGGTTGCAACATACCAAGGTGTCCAAGACTGCACAACCACAGCAAGAGTAGGAAGAAGTTGTACGGGGCTTGAATTTCACAGTGGAGCATCTCTATTTCTGTTCAGGAGGATGCTTCAACACATCAGTAGAGGACTGTGCAGTAAGACTGGAGGCACAGGGGCAAGTATTATGGAGCAGAGAGTGGAGATGGGTGAGTATAAGATAGAAAAGCTTTAGCTACATGCTCACTGCTCCACATTCCTGGGTATCATTTCAGAGACACATCCAAAGGCTGCACATCATGCAGACCTGTTTCTCTAGCACCCATTCTGGTTGTAACACAATCTAGTTTTGTGGGAACTATTTACCAAATAATGATGACACTTTTTTGAAATGTTTTGTTCCCTTCAGGTGTGTCTTCTGCTTTTCCTCTTTAAATTTAGATCAACTTTTGAATGGAAGATGTGACTTCAAAATGAAAGCTGAAAAACTTCATTTTGAAAGTGGTATAAATGAAATACTATTTCAAAAATAGGAATAGATTGCGAAACAAGGAAACAAAATTTCAGTATTTTGAAAGCCCTCCCATTTTTCAGCAGAAACAAAACACTCAGGAAATTAGATAGGAGTTTGCAAGGGTTTCTATATAGAACTGCATTTCACTCCCACAGAAGCTCAATTCTTCATTCAAATTGCCAGTTATAGGAAAAAAAGGATGTATCAATGTCACTTGGAGGCTTGGGCCAGGAAACTAGGGAGACTCCGGAACTTGCGGTCTCTTCCCATTTCTCAAGGGACTTTGACTATAGAAATTTAGTTAGTGGATTCAACTCTCCAGAGATAACCTCGAAATAAAAGCAGCCTGATTTTCGGAAGCACCCAATGATTGCCACTTTTATTGACTGCAGTAAAATTTTACTAGACTGAGAACTTAGCTGCTTACCAATTTAACACTGAGGTTACTTTACATGTTGCATGTTGTCTGAGAGGCATATTTTCTGTTATTAACCTGTAGTATCTGGACTACAAATAATGATGCAAAAACATGAGTAGTCTCTCAAAAAATGGGATATTTTCACAAATACATAAAAAATATGTTTGACTTCTTATATGCACCTTCTTTTGAACTCAGGTCTACTAGAGTAAATACTTGTGAGATGGCACTATGGTGGTTGTATTAGACTATTCTTAAAGACTGATTTAACACTTATCTCTTGTTTCTCTTAATTTGCATTAGTTAATTTTTTTTAAGTGAAAATGAATAGAAACAGAGCTCCTTTGAGACTCTGGCAGTATGTTGGGAGCATGTAGTGTTACATCTGCTCACTACACTTTGCATTGCATCAAATCTTTGGAGTCTAGCCATGTGTTATGGATGCTGTGCTGTCACACACTCATGTCTCTGTATCATGAATCTGTGTCTGATCTTGCACCTGCTGGAGCCATGGGAAGCGGTTTCATCCTTTATAAAGGACTTCTTTTACATCTATGTATAGACATCTTTGACGAGCTTTCAGAGGCTGCAGCATCGCATAGGTATTCCTGAAAGCTGGAGTCACTTTGGCTAGGTCACCTCTGCAATTTTTCCAAGATATCAGGTAAGGAGTGGAGGAAAGAGGAGGGAGGTGGTAGGAGATGATCACAGGTGAGGAAGAGTGTCCTCTGCCATTAAGGCTGTCAGTCTCGTGTGCTAAAGCTCCCCTTTCCAGAACCTTGGGAATTCTTCACTCTCTGAAAATGAACGTGTGGAAAATAGAATTGAGTCTGAAGACTAGACCCTATATTGTATTTAAAAAGTGAATCAACTACTTTAAGAAAGTGAAGAGTATCACTGGGGCAGTCCATGCTGGAGAACATTGATTCTGCACATATAGATTTCCAGCGGGGAATCACTTGGCTTCATCAAAAAGAGGTTGAATGGAAAAGAGACCTTAGCAGAGTTTCATTCACCCTGAGGGCCCTACTAGAAATTTGTAATGCATTAAACTTGCATCTGATACTTATGCAGTGAGCTGAATTCTTGCCTTACGCAGCATTAATTTCAACCTGGAGTAAGTCAGTGGAATTACTCTGAACTACAGTTAATGGAAGTGAGAGGAAAATCTGATCCAGAATCTCTTGAAGAAACTGGCAATATAGATTGACTGAGACATTATTTTGGAAATATAACATAGTCGATACTAGGACTTCCAAACTCAATGTCATCTCAAGTCTCCTGGCATGCATACATGACATTTATTAATAGAGGTGCTGAAGGACTGGCATCCAGTTGATGTCATCAGACAAATTACTTCTCCATTACATATTGATTACTGTTCTGCCTGGCAAAGAATACGTGCTTACTTTTTATACCGATGGGAAATATAAAAATGCAATAGCTGGCCACTTTAGGTAATTATCCAGTTCTTGAAATGCTTCAACTACAGCCAGGTAGGAACTGGAGGGTTTTTTTCCAGCACCCAGCAATCTGTTTTCTCAGCAAAAGAGTCCCAGAGAACATATCGCTCTTGGGCTCCTCACATGCTGCTGGATCTTTTCCAATGAAAAGAATATTGGGTTTAATTCATACTCCTTGTCTCATCTCTTGCAGCTGGGGCACAATTAAATCAGAGAGTGAACTTCGTTATGTCTGATCCACAAGATAAGAGACAGTCATTATTAGGGCTTATAAAAATTAGAATCATAGGGTTTCCATTAAAAATACACATTTATTTAAATAGAAATGCTTGAGGAATATGTCCGTATTCACAAAATCTGACAGGAGAATATCAAAATGATGTTTTTCTCATTTTGTTTTGATAAGACAAAATGATTTGTTCTGACTGTATCATCCAGATTAATTTTGCCTAGATTTCTGTATCACATTCTGCCAATATATGTTTTTTAACTACATTACAAAGGCATCACATATGATGAGATATTATTACATTACTTCTTCAACATTGCAAAAACATTTTGGCAATGTTGAAATGAAATGCTTCTGTAGAATCAAACCCAAACATTTAGGTTGCTCTGTATGAAAAGACTTTTTATTTTGTGAACTGATTTGAATTAAAACTGTGTGCGAAAGATCAGAATAGCCAGAAGAATGGAGAATCCACCTCTCGACTGGCTATGATTTATGTTTTGATCCTTCCAAATGTCTCCTTAAGGGGAAGAACACAAATGGCATTTCTATTGGAGCTAATGAGCTGCTGCTCTACCAAAACATACAGCAACTATCCTCATTTTAGCAGGCATAGTCTTGATTTAAGACTTCTAAAAAATCACATGTAAATGATTTTTAAGAGTTCTGCCGTAGCTTACATCTTTCACAGGTCCAAAACTTCAGCTGGCTTACACAGGAAGTAAATTAGAAGAGTGTTTGTCTCATTGATTATTGAATTAATTTATAGCTGTTTAGTGGCTATCTAGTTTTGTCATAATAATGGCTTGGTGACTTCAGGAGCCATCTTGACTTCTCTCAGAACATGAAGCAATTTTTATATATATATTATTATGTTCCTGGAGGCAAAGAAGTGAAGACCCATTGGAAAAAATAGTCAATTGGTTTTCATCAGTAAAAAAGATGTTTTTAATGATAGCTGGGAAGGAGAGAAACCTTGCATTACTCTGCATGGCATAAGGAAAAAAAAAAAAAAAAAAAAAAAAAAAAAAAAAGGAACAATCCAAATCCATTATTCAGCATTCACTCCACAGAGAAAAGTGTTGTATCTCTGGTTAACCTAAGACATCCTCCATCTCAGGCAACAGCAAATCTTCTGTCAGCTCCTGCTTTTTGGCTTTTCAAACAAGAGAGAGAAAACAATACAATACATACAATAAATGAACATCTAGCTACAATAAATGAACATCTAGCTTATTCCATAGTTTCTGTTTTGAGAATATCATGTTGCCTTCATATCACATGGTTGTCTGAGCATTGTAACTATTTGTTAACATGATGAATGGGAAAATACATTCGACCATTGAAAACTGCCTGAACTGTGTGTAGGAGTCAACAATGAAGGCTTAAACTTCATTATCTCTGGACATTGGCTGTCTTTGCATAGTAGGTCAGTACATGAACAGCATGGTCTAGGCACAGGTGTGATAGCTGTGACAGAGTGAGGATTCTTCTCTTTACCAGTAGGATCAGGCTCTTCTTGTTCTGTTATCTCCAGGCTTCTTGACAAAAGTGTCATTTTTTAGCATGACCGACGCTCTCACTCTTGCCCATTCCCATGCCAGGCCCTGTGCTGAGTGAGCCTGAGGACTCAGGCCATCTTTCAAACCCATAAGATAAATAAATGAAGATACATAACCTTTTTATTAGCTCTGTGATGTCCATAAGTGCACTTGGTAAGTGACTACTTCAATTTTAACAGCTGAAAGTTAAGCAACCTTAAAAGACAGTACAGTTTTGTGTTCACTGAAGTAGAAAGGATAACTTTTCTGGCATGATGGAGGTTTCTGAATGGTATTACAAGCCCTGTGAGCAAGTGGGGTTTTAAGATTACTGTTCTAGAAATGAAGCCAATTGAGAGATACATCAGAGACCTGAGGCTAAAACATAAGCCATGGGTAGTTCTGTTACTGAGGATCAGGTATGAATGGATGTAAACAGCATCCAAAATAGGTAAGCATTTCTCTTCAAAGGAAATTTTCTTCACATTTTATTAGAAAAGAAAGAAATGTGTGTGCCTTTTTCCCTTCATGAAAAACTGAGAGTACACTAAACCTGGGTGAGATACAATGGCATCTCATCCATCACTCCTCTCTGTTTCCCTAACACAGGCTTCCAAGCAGAAGAAGGAAACTGAATCCTGGCTCTGCTGCAGAAAATGGCACAGAGTCCATCAGTCTCAGTGTGTCTAGAGTTTCACATAGTTATTGCACTTGTTAGGAATAAGAGGCAGGTCTGAAGCACCAGTTACCTGCTTGCCTGGTATGAGGAGCCAGGGATTAGAGAGGTTTTGGTGTGAGGCAATTAGGAAAGGTCAGTTGTTATGCATTTGTGCTAATTATAGAAAATAACAATTGGAATACCAATTTTGAGGGCAGGGCTCACTTCACTTAATTTAACCCCTTAAAGTTCAGCAGATCATTTAAAAGTTCCTTTTACAGTCACAGACAAAGAAAATTAACTCCATGGTCAATTCACCCTACCTAGCTTAACATGGAAGAAGACACCAGCTTGGGATGATAGTGAATGGAACACAGTGGGTAGTATCATGGGAGAGCAGTGGATGCTTTTTCTCCTGATTTTAGCACAATCTTTCAATGCTGTTTCTGATAACATCTACATATTGATGAAGGATGGACTAGAAAAGTGAGGTAAGCTGAAACCTAGCTGAATTGCCAGTTTCAGAGGGTTGTGATGAGCGACACAAAGTCCATCTGGAGACCAGTCACCAGAGGTGGTCCCCAGCAATTGATACTGCATTCAGTACTGTTTAACATCTTTTTTACTGTCCCAGATGATGAGTGCACAGGGTGCACCTTCAACAAGTTTGCAGACAATGTAAAATTTATAGGAGTGATTGACTGACCAGATGATCTTGTTGCCATTAAGAGGAGCATTGGCAGGGTGAAGAAATGAGCAGAGAGGAACTTCATGAAGTTCAACAAAGGGAGATAACAAGTTGTGCATCTGGGGAGGAATAACCTCCTGCACCAGTGCAGGCTGGGGGCTGGCTTGCTGGAAAGCAGCTCAGCAGAGAAGACCCCGAGGTATTGGTTGACAAGTTGGCCATGAGCCAGCAATGTGCCCTTGTGACAAAGAAGATAAATGACATCCTGGGCTGCTCTGGGAGGATCATTTCCAGCAGGTCAGTAGAGGCTTCCCCTCTACTCAGTACAGGTTAGACACATCTGAAGTGCTGGGTCCAATCCTGGGTCCCCAATAGAGAAAGACATGAACCTACTAGAGTAAGTCCAGTAAACAGCCACAAAGTGGCTAAGGGATTGGAGCAACTGCTTTATGAGGAGAGGTTAAGATAGCTCAGATAGATTGCTTAGCTTTGAGAAGAGAAGGCTCAGGAAGAATCTTATCCGTGTGTATAAACACTTGTTGGGATAGAAGGATAGAAGATGGAGCCTGACTTTCACTGTTGTCCAATGCAACAACAACAGGCAGCAGGCACAAACTGAAATGCAGTAAAATCCATTTCAGCTTAAGAAAAGAAGTTAAGAAAACTTGCTGTGAGGATGATCAAATTCCAAAATAGGTTTCCCTTAGGTTTTCTCAGATTTCCACTACTGGAGATACTCAAAACCCAGCTGGAACATCCTTTTATCATTGGCCTGCTTCGACCCAAAGAATTGGGCTAGATGATTGCTTGAGGTTCCTTCCAACCTCAGCAATTCTGTGATTCTCTGGGTACCTGTCTCTCTGCACTGGCAAGGGAGGACAAAGAATTGTCTTCAGGGCCACTTTGAATACTGAAGTACTGATGAGATGAGACGCACACAGACAGAAACACAGAAATACACACACTTCCTTGACCGTAATTACTTTGTGAAATGGAGCAAAGTGCAGAAATTGCCCAAGCAAACCACTATTAACTTTGAGCCACAAGCAGGAGCATGCCAGCTAGGTCACTGCAGTGTCGTGCCCAAGTGTCACACTCCTTGCTAGCTTTTCACTCTGCAGTCAGGAGAGTGCACTGGTGCACAACTGCTAACTGGCAGAATTATCCTCTGTTCGTTTTTTGCAGAAAGGTCTGCTGCATTTTGACTTACTTCATCTTTCTTGTCCAGAACCTGAAGCAGAAATAATATAATGGGTTCCAGCTGGTTGATAAGCAGACAAAGCAGCCTATAGTCCATGTCTTGCAGTGCAGCTGGCTTCATCAGTGTAATGATATCCACAGACAGATGATTACCAGTATTCACCATACCACTTTGATAGGATAGGACACAGACATTCCTGCTCTTGTTTAATAGGGCCTTCTGCAGATTGCCTCCTTGGATTAGCATCTTGCCTTTGTTCAATTGTCAAAAATAATTCATGGAGCAGCGTAAAATATAGTTAAGGCAGACAACAACACAATAACAAATACAACCCATGTAGCATTGTACTGCAGGTGCAACAAATGTGGAAGAAGATGAAAGAATTAATAACTGCAAGTGCTTGAAAGTGATTATTTTTAATGATAATCACAGAGTGATAAATATCACTCTGAAAAGCGAAAGTGTGCAGGCTAGAAATAAGGTGTCAACAAGCAGAACAGAGCCTCCCCTTCAAGTAGCTGTAAAGTAATTAGAAAGTGTCTGGCAAGAGAAACATAAGTCATCTTTAAAGAGTTCTAACAGGTAATATATAACAGATTTCATTGCTTGCTTTGTTCTTTGTCCACCCAGAGCTCTCAGTAGGTTCAGAGTGCGATCTAGCAAAGTCAAAGGAGTGATGTGAAGCCATGGATGGCATTCCAGCACAAGTTCTGCACTGTTTAAGTCCCTCCAGGGTGTGCATGGCATTATTGGATTCTATACTATTGCTCACCAGTGTAAAACCTGAGAGCTGATCTCCACAGAATCCAGGCAAGTCCTGATCTACATAATGTTACATTTGAGGTTCGGTACTGCAAGTTTGCTTGAATCTTTTCTTGATGTTTTTAATAGTTTATATGAACTCTATGCAGACTTTAGTTTACAAAAGACAAAAGCAGCAAATACTGTTCTGCTGAAACGTAGAATTTCTTGAGATGAAGATATGATATAAGCTCATTTATGCAAGTCCTTAAATGCCTCACTGTTTAAAGCATCACTTAAATATGTGCATAGTGTAGAGTGTGTTCTTACAGCCCATTGACAACAAGGTCTAATAAAAGTACATGCCAAATAATTTTTCCTGGAACTTGCAGGCAGAATTTGCCAAGCATCTAAGCCTCAGAGCCTTAGACACTTAGGCTCCTGCCTTCCAGTGATTCCAGCTCTTTTGCCTAAAAGGCAAAACTGACTTATTCATCTGAATAAGTTCTATGGATCTGTGTTCTATGAACTTAAGTTATTAAGGAATTTCAAATGTGTGTTTTATTGTACAAGGTTTCTAAGTCAGATGGGTACACCATAAAACAATATCCTTCTTCTCTTCTCTTCTCTTCTCTTCTCTTCTCTTCTCTTCTCTTCTCTTCTCTTCTCTTCTCTTCTCTTCTCTTCTCTTTTTTTTTTTTTCCTTTTTTTTCTGAATGAATGCTAAATGCAAGCCAGAGGCAGGAGTAAAAGCAATGCCTCATCCCAGTGAGATGTTCTTGGAGTATATGCAGGGGTGAAACCTCTCAGTCCGTAGACATGCTCTAGAGCAACAAAAATAGCCCTTTCTCCTTATGAAGTTCAGTGGAGTATAGAGGAGAGGGCAATGATAGATCACATTGCATCACTTTTTAGCAATAGATAGGCACCCTGACCTTTGCAGTCACACTGTCCATTTGTGGTGAATAAGACAAGAATGAGAAGGCCAGATCTTATCAGGCTTCTGAAAATCAATGCATTTTTTCTTTTCTTAATGGTTTTAGTAGTGAAAAAAAAACAACAACAAAAAAAACTCATGTCTATCTCTAAAAGAGACATTCCATTTTGTTTTCAGAATAATTTCTAATCAGCACCTTTTAGAGAAATGGAGTTAGTTTTGATCCAGCAGCTCCATTTGTGAAAAGTCATTCAAAAAAATGGATTGGTTTCTTGTCCATGTGTCTTATATGTACGCTTTATTAACCCTGTGCTTCGGGGCTTCTCCTGGTCATTTCAGAATTGTTTTTTTTTTTTTTTTCCTCCCATAGTTTGGTTGCTGGAACAGAACCACAATAAAGAATGGTTACGGTTTGAAACAAGTGGGAGGGAGGATGTGCTGGGTGCTCCCAATGACATCAGTCATCATGCCCCTGATTATTATGTTTTACCAGCAGTAAGGCTCAAGAAGGTTACTTTGATGGTGGGATAGTAGGAAAGGAAGTTTTTCTTCTGTAGAATGGGGCTCAGTCATTTTCAGGCATTTAAAGCAGAGAAGCAGCAGCCACAGTCCTGCTCTGGTACCTTACCTTTTGACTCCCTTCCTGATGTCTTTGGTCAATGCAAGGTGGTGGGAAGAAGTCAGTGGTCTGTGATGTGAGGAGCAAATATCCTCTGACAGAGGAAGAAATCAGAATAGGTCATTTAGGGTCTGAGTAAATGAAAAGTTTGTGGGATTTTTTTGGTGGTGTCTTTTTTTTTCTTTTTGCCAAACTTGACCTGAATTCACAGATTTGCCCAGCATGAATATACAATTGGCTAGAAAGAATTTCAGTCAGTTCTGCATCTGTTGTGTGGTCATGTGTTGTTGTACAGCAGCTGAGCACAGCAGTTGTCCTGGATAGGTCCAATCTGTGCTCATGAATCCTTTGCATCTGGAGACTTCCACCAGCTTCTCAAAAAACATAAATACTGCTGTTCCCTTTGGACAAAAGCACTTTGGCAAGCAGTGACCAGGTGCTACCACTTTTTAATGCAAGAATAGATAATTCTACCCTGATTATCTTTATTCTAAGTACTACATTTGGTTCATCTGTAGATCTCAGCTGCCTGTTTATTTTGCTTCCATGTGTGCTGCTGCTGCTTTGTAATACATAACAGTCCCCCTCAAGTATAGATCTGCAATGGGCGTGTGTGAGCTGACACATGAAATGATTAGAAAAACACATAGTCCTGTCAGAATGGAGGTACATCTAGTGCCTAGCAGGATGGTAGGAGTGGAGCAGCTCAGAAGTTTGAGCTCTTTTTTACAGGGCAGTGGTGTATGAAAGCCAATCTGTTTGCTTCCACCTGACATTCAGAGGTGTTTAGGACAAGATCTGTTTCTCTTTTAGTTGGATGCAACTGTCAGAGGAAATAATTTTACACTAATCTGTGCCTTTCTCATTTAGGAAAATTACACGTTTTCTAAGGCAAAAGGGTGAAAAATGCATTTTTGCAAGTTGGTGCTGAGTATTTTTTGCAAAGCACATAGATAATTACTTTCCTTTCCTTGAGTGTTAGATGATTTAGAAAATTTTGATAAGTACCTCTCTTACCTCTCTGTAAATATCTTAAAATACCAGACCAGGATTATCTGGTTAAAAGTAGACAATATAGTTACAATTTGGACACTGTGTGGATAGTAAATGATTCACACTGTTTGGCTTCTCTCCAAACTGGAGTGTCTCCTCCTACAATCACCTGAACGTAGGATTTAGAGGTAGAAAGGAGCTGAAGGAGAAAGTGTCTCGTTCCTTCTCTCCAGGCCTGTGCTCCCCTAGCTCCTCTTTTTTTTAACTGGATTTCTCTTTCTACGACTCACAAATTTTTCCTCCCGTGCTTTTAGTCTCAAAGACAGACAAGCACGTTTGCCACATAATAACCTTTACGAGGCCTGTACTGACCAAGGCACGGCTGCTCTAAAGACGAACAATTCCAATTTACCTATTGGAAATGAAGAGTTGTAAGCAAACTATTAGTTGTGACTACCTACAACCCTCAAAAGTGCAGATGTTCACAGGCTTGACGAGCAGATAGATACATATTCCAACACACAACTGTTCAGCATACAATGGAAAAGCACTTCTGCATGTGAAGGCACATGCAGAGGAATCTGCATTCACTTCTGGCTGAGTTCTCAGTACAGCAGTGCTATAATAAAGTATAAACTATTGCTTAATGCTCTGTTCC
>NW_010585841.1:14393-70569 GCF_000705375.1 Tinamus guttatus | reverse complement strand
TTTTTCTTTTCTTTTTTTTTCCTTTTTCACATCCAAAGCTAATGAGGATTCTGTTAACTATCAGGAACAATTCTGCAGTGGCTCATGAGATCCTTATGAGGTAAATCTGGAGAAAGTCTCCAGGTGATTTCAGAAAGAGTCCTTGCAGAGCTGATGCCACTCAATACGAGGAAAAGTAATAACAAAAGTGATAAATTTAGATCAACATTTGCTAACGTTACTAAAAGGGTAAATAGAACAAATAAGAAGGAAGGCGGTAGCTTTGAAGGGATTTTAATTGACTAAGTGCTTGGGCTATTAAACAGAAAATATAGGTTATTTTAGAGAAACAGAATAATGTCAGAGATGCAGTGAACCCATCCTCCCCCTGCCAATATATATATATATATATATAACATAGAACAGTCATGTGAGATGATGACACAGGAAAGGATTAAGGCAAGAAATACCCTTGAGACTATCAGTCTAGCTGAATTTCCAAAACCTGGCAGTCCAGACTGCGGCTCTCCTCAACAGGAAACAGAGAGAATAGTAACCCAAAGAGGAAACACCATTACTGCCTTTAAGAAACTGTAGTTGAGTTTCACAGAGAACAAGCCTATTTAGTTTGAGGCACTAGCTGTTATTCATTGCACTTTACTGTGGTTTGTCATGCGGTTAAGAGATAATGTACCAGAAATACTCATTTTGGTACAAAACTCTGTCAGAACTTAGTATAATGGAATTGTGTATACTTTTGAACTCTGTTTATCCATATAAGCTAGAAAATCTTCATTTTATGTTTGCATGATGTTGCTTAATTGTCTAGAGTTTGAGGTTACAGGGAGATTTAAACTAATGAGATACATAGATTGTCTGTAACAAACAGTAATAGCTGGAGTTATTGAATGAAACCATGGCTACTGTAAGTCAACAGCAAAACTCCTGTTAAACTCCCTGAACCAAGATTCTACATACAGAGTAATTTCTACACTTGATAAATGCATCTATCCAAATCTTTTGCTCTCCAGATTTTCAACAGTATAACTAAAATAGAATCCACCCAGTGATGCTCAGAGATATGAATACTGCCATGCTGTTTTCCAGAACGGATTAGGTAGGAATTTGGCCAAATGTGTCTTACAGGCATTTCCTGACAGCAGAATGCCCGTAGTATGGAAAATGAGTGTGCAAGCCAGAAAGCGCTTGCGCATGTGACTAAAGTGATTAAGTATGCAGGTGTTTGTAGGATTAGGCCTTTAAAGTGGATCTTGCCTAACGGCCATGACTGTTCTGGATGTAAGTCATGAATCAAATGGAATTAGTTGATGTATGATAATGATACGGTGTTGGGTGAAGTACTTATTTTTCACTTTGAGTAGATAACAAACACCATAAATTTTAATGTCGACTTTTGATACCAGACAGTCTCAGCAATTTAGTTTAATTTCAGTTGGTGGTTCCTCTTTTTTTTTTTTTTTTCTTGTTATTTGCCAAGATCCATGTTTGACTTTCCTTCAAATAGGCAGATCTGGTGAACTGTCAATGTCCTGTGTGAAATTACAGCAAAACTGCTGTTAACTTCAGTAGCATAAGGATTTCACTCAGTCTCCAGAATGGTATGAAATGCGTCACGCACTTCTAAATTAAACTATAAGGTGATAGCAAAAGGACTTTTGAAGCCTAGCGGTTACTGAACTGTCTGAAAAGTGCTCCTTAGGTACATACAATTTTGTCTATAGAAAAGTCTTGAGGCCTTTGCGTTTAGTTGTTCCAGGGTTATTCCAGCAATGACATAACCTGCAAATAGTGCTTGCATGAAGGGTTTGTTACAATATATGTAATAGCAAAGCAAAGCCTCGAATGTCATATTGGTGTGGGACCATCAAAAAACACCCAACTGTTGAACTCAGGAATTGTGAAATGAAATTCTTTTCCTCTAATGTTTATCATCATACTTGATCACTGATATTTGACACGTTTTCGCTGTATAAATGTTTTCTCTTAAATTCTAAAGGAACCTCTGCAGAGTACTGCAGAGGCTATTTAAGCTTTTTAGGCTTTTTGGAATTGGCCTAATAACATGGTAGCTAGAATTATTGCCATAGGTAAGCCGATGTACAAAACTTTCAGATTCTCAAGTGTTATGTTCATCTGAATAAAACACATATGAAAATGATCATAAGAGAAGAGGCAGCAGCTATGTGTGAGGAAAACAATCAAATTTATGGGATGTGGCTGTGATAACCTAAAGGGAGCTTTATCCCTTTGTTGAGGAACAACTTGCCATCTTGGAGGATGATTGAAATTTGTGCTGCTTCTGGCAGGACTAATGTGAGCAACATATTTTTAAATGATAGCACAGTAAGCGGAAGTGGACCTGATCATTGAGGAATGCTCTATTAATTAAGATCATCAGGAGGCATTAGGAAGAAGTAGAAGAGACGGAAATGTTTTAAAAAAATTCTTCAAGATATTATTTATGAGCTCTATTTCTAGGACGGCAGCTAGTCTTGTACCTCTCTCAAAAATAAATGATGGGAATTGGTGCTGCATAATGGGACAATTTACAAACAGAAATGAAAGAAATGTTTATAATTCTGACCTTAGTGACTCCAGTAAGATCAGTCCTTTACTGGTTTAATATTGTTTCACAGTTTGTGCTGTTAAATCAAAAGGTTATCTATAATACATCTGGTACTATTAATGCAAAGGATCAGGAGTGTTCAACAGACATTTATTCATTATTAATATAGATAATAAAGGATCATTTATGAGGCTACAGATGAGATTTTTATCATCAAAAGCTTAAAAAGGGAAATTTATTTTTGCTTCAGGACAGAGATGAAAAGAGTCAGTAATGGGAAATGTGAGAGTCAACACAAAACTGTCAAATTCATTCTTCTCCTGAAGACAGCTAGTGCTTGATAGCAACAGATTAAAAACAAAATAAAATATAATGTTTTTGCTGTAAAATTTCTTTATTGACAGGGAGGGGCTTTCTGTGCAAGGGAGATTTGCTCTGCTTTTGTCCTCTCCCAAACAGTTGCCAATGCTTTTCCCTCATGCAGCGGTGATTTCCGATGCCTTAGGAGAAGTCCTAGGGAAGAGAGAATGTAGCGTTGTCTCAGGAATTTGTGGGAGGTGTTTGAAAGAGGCACGAGGGACTCTTTGCTGTTGGACACAGATATTACACTAGTATTTTCTGCTTTAGGAAGGTGTTGTATGATGATATAATTCTGAATAGTAGTAGAAGAATGTGCATACATGAAATAGCAATAGTAGAGGAAAAAATAACGGATGTCTTTGCATGCCTATCTTTCTGGCATTCAGTTTCTTTACAGTAGAAGAAGAAGCCCGTCTAATAGTGCCACTGAGGACACTTATAAAGAGTCAGCTCTTGATTGATTGAAACTGTGGGAATTTTCTAATGTCACAGGACCCATAATATTTGTTAAGACTGCCCTCTCCATTCCCAAGGCCACACTCATCTAGCAAAGTATCCCCCGAATGAACGTGAAACCCAGGATATTCAGAGTCAAGGCTAAAACTGCTCATTTCACCTCTCATTCTTATCTAGGGCAGTTGCTTGATTCAGCTTCTAGGGTTCTCAGAACATTCAATTATCTTGTTTCCCATATGATCTGCAAAACCCAAGGGTAGGTTCAGAATTTGATGAAGTTGTTTCTGATCTGCAAGTATGGACTGGCCAGTCTGCTTGAGATGGCTTTAAATCCTCACTTGAAACAATGTTAGTAGTAAAACTGAAATAGATGCACTGGAAAAATCAATTTAATTACATATATATTGTCCTTGCATTGTCTAGAGTTGGGTGCAGTTCTGAAAATTCTCATTTATGGTACCTTTTTCCTTGTTTCATGAGACAAAATGTTTACACTCTGCTTTCTATTTATGGGATCTGTATAACTATACAAATAGTGTAACATTTTCTCCATCTAGCAGATGAAACCTGGCAAGCAATACCAAAAGAAATGAGCCAAGAGTAATTTGAATTACACAATCTCAAGCTTTTCTTGAGAATTTTCTGCCTTTTTGGCCATGACCCCATTTAAAAAAACCAACCAAACAAAAAACCTCTGAGACGCTATTGAGTCAGACCTGGAAAAAGAAGCCCTTTTGAAACGTAAACCCATAGGCAAAACTCCATAGCGTCCTGTAACTGGGGACCTCTTCTTCCCTCTTTCCAAAGTGAAAAAGTTTTTAAAATTTTGGATTTGAAACTGTGGATAACATCTGAATATAAATTAAATCCTGTACAAGTCAAGCAAAAAAGGGTTCTCTCTTCTTCCCAAAGATGAGGAATGGGGATCAGGCCCTGAGTGGTCCTGGAAAAGCAGATCTTCATCACACGTAAGAACCTGTTGTAAAGTGGACGATCAGAGCTACTGGGGGGGTCAATGAGAAACAGATGAGAGCACAGTGGGAATTTCTGTGCCAGACTATTTTTCTTTGAGCTGCCACTCCAGCCACCTAACTCAGGCATGATGACAAGTAAGCCCTAACTCATCCACTTGAACTTAATAAATTACCTCTCCAACTATTCCTTCCAACTTCCTGCCAGATATTACTGTTATCACTAAGGGTAAGCAGGATTTCGTGTGTCTGTGGCTCAGATGCTTTCCTGCAAAGTCCACTGAACTAAGCAACTGATCTTTGCAGGAAAGCAGCTGTAAGATGAGCACGTCTTTTGGCTCTCCTGTGGCAGTAGTCATCTAGAGCACAATAAACAGCTGGGGGATGGCAGTATCTTAAATCCCTCTAGTTGCTTTTAAAGAGAAGTAATATAAAACCCATCTGCCTACATCCCAGGCAATATTAATCTAAGTCCCATAACCCTGGTAGACCAGAATACTTGCATAGACTTCCGCAAAATCGGTGGAAAAAACAGTTTACACAAAACGATGTTTGGAATTTGGATCATAAAAAAGCTCAGGCAATCTGGCAGAGACCGCTTTGGTTTACTCATTATAAGGAATTTTTGTTCCTTCTATGACTCCCCTGTAAAACCTTGTTAACTGGATTTCCTTTGACATTTGACAGGAAAAAAAAAAAAAGACTGTAGATAAACTTCTGACTGTAATACAGACCCTCTTTTGAAGACAAGTTTTAACTTCTGATTGTCCACAAGAGTTTATGTTGAAAGAGAAGATGCTAAATAACAAGTTAATTTAGCCAAGGTATAAGCTTTTACAAATACCTTTTCCCTTCTTTCACTATTAGGAACGGGTAGTAACATATATACCACACAAAGTCATTGTTAGTCCCAGGTGCAGAATATTTTCCTAATGATCTGTTATGTGTCTAATTAAAGCAATCACCTCAGCAACATTTGTAGCCACTCCTGGCTACTAATGAACAATTATGGACATGAGCTGATGACCTTCAAGCTACAGAGAGCTGAATAGGCATCAGAAAGACAAGCAAAGCTGCTAGAAAGTTTGAAAACACCAAGGACTCTCACTTGGCAATGCCTTTTATTTCAGTTGGAGCTGGGATCACAAAAGATCAAATCCTCTGTGACATATAATATAGATACCAAGGTCTTTTCTATCAGAAAAGCCTCTTAAAATTCATGAGAAGCAATCATAAAGACTTTAGATGGATAGAAAGTGAGGAGAAAGTGATTGATACGTTAGATAAATACATACCTGCCCAAGTCATTAACACAAGGGAGGAAGGATATCATGGTTAATGCACAGAGAACATGGAGCATATAGAAATATCTCTGAGAAAAAGGAGAAAAAAAAGCTAATTAAAGGCCTGGAACAGAAAAGTATTACTCACATGAGTAATCAAAATGGTAATCAAACACACTGTACAGACAACCAGGAGTAAAGGTTTGCTGTCAAGGCCTGAATGAAACAAATTCATGAAAATCTTGCACTGATGATTAAATTCTGTGCTTGTTAAAATGTAATAATTCCAATGACAGGGAAGAGATTTGATTAGTGTGCTTGGACAGGAAGGCATTATTATGGAGGAATGATTTATGGCATAGGAGCAGTAAAAAATTTTCAGATTTTTTTGAGCATGTTTGAACAGAATCCAAAGGTATTCTTTTACTGAGTATGACCACCTGGAATTAAAAGCATTCATTAATTTTATTGAAGTGAATAGATACTTAAACTGTTTTTTTTCTTCAGCCACATAGCCCTTTTTAATTTGTAAATGTTAGGTTTGGGTTTTGTTGTTGTTGTTGTTCATGACAAACTAGGAGCTAAAAAGCTTTAACAGATTCCATCAAGATAAGAGACATAAGGTCTGTGCCAGATTTATTCCTTGGGCTGCAGAAAATAACTGTACCTGTTAACTGAGTGTATATTTCACAAAACATCAAATATAGTCCAGTGAGATCACTGGAAAACTTCCCGATGAAGTGGTAGATTTTAGGTCAGACCAAGAGAGATATTAGCTCTTTCCAGAACATTTTTTAAGTAGATACATTTAAAACCAAATTAACCAGGATTTACTCTGGTAAGTTGTGATTTAAGAATAAGCAACAGAACTACGTTACAAGCCTCCTGTGCCTGGAGTCCTGTGCTGCGCTCCTGTGGCCTGTCCGGTAAGTCGCTTCCCCAGCTTATATAATGAGCATACATCCACTGCCTAGGAGCGTGCTGAGTCGGTTAATGCCAGCTGAGGATGAGGATGAAGGTCCAGTGTACCCTTGGAAACAAGCTTCCAGTGTTGCTGCTACTGATGAGCCTCTTTTCCAGGGCTCTCACCCCATGCCGGTATCCTGAGAACAAGCACAAAATCATTGCGCAGGGCACTGTGCAGTTCTTCCATGAAGTACTTTGAATAAAGATACTTTCCATAAAAAACATGGCCCTGTAATTATGCATGAGACTGCATCTTGAACACTGTGTCCTGTTTTGAGCTTTGCAGTGCACGAAAAACATTGATATATTGACACAAGTCCCTTGAAGGGTGAACAAGATGCTCGGAGACAAGGACATGAGGCACATGATGAGACACTCAGGAAATGGGGTCTTTTCAGCTTGGAAAGAGGAGGTTTTGGAGGAGAGGGAGGTGATATTATTATCATCTTCTGTTGCCCAAGAGGGTACAGAGAATGTGCAGCCAGTCTCTTTCCAAAGGTACATAGTGAAAGGACAATGGGCCCAAGTTGCAAGGAAAATTCAGATTAGGTGTTTGGAAGCAGTTTTTCACAATAAAAGCAGACAAGTGCCAGAACAGGTTGCCTGGGAGGTTGTACCCTCTCCATCCTTGGAGATATTCCGGACTTGCTTGGCCAAGGCTCTAAGCAGACCTAGCTGAACCTGTTTTGTGCTAGGGGCTGAGTCACCTGACTCAGAAAACTCCCATCTTAAGTTATTCTATGCCTCTATATAAGTACCTTTAATTTCAGAAGCAGTGATTTGCTATAACTGACTTTTTCACACATCTCGCATGTATTATCATGAATTGAAAAAACAACAGATGTTCTTCTGGTAGGTTTTCACTAGGTTCAAGTTCTGTTTAAGTGGTTTTCAGTGTATTTTCTTAAGAGTAGCTGGTATTGTAATTAAGTATTTCTATTTGTTTTGTGCTGTGCCGTAAGCAATAAGGTTTTCAAAGAAAATTATTGAAGAGAGTGGAAGATGTGAATTGCTAACTGTTGTGCATTTTGCTTATACACAACAAAAGTGGTTCAAAGAAAGCACGTGGTGTACAAACAAGACTGAGCTGCATATTAGGTGGAACAAACTGATGTTAAAAGTTAAGTCCATGGAATGAAGTGCTCTGAAAAATAATACTAGAATCAAGGTGGCCTGTGCTGAATAATAACTAAAAGAGCATAATTATGCTCATCTAAAGGGGAGAGGAAATTCCATGGAAACTTGTGTAGCTGGCATGTAAGAGAAAGAAACCAAACCCAGTACTAGATTCATATATAAAATGATGGAATCTGAGCCTTTTATTATCTCTTAGGAACAAGATCTTGTGATTATAAAATCAGTGTTTTAATGAAAAAAAAAAACAAGCAAGCAAGCAAGCAAACAAGAGTTCCCAAATGATCAAAGAAATTTTTCAAATGTTAACACTAGTAAGAACAAGACATGGAACCAGAAAATGTTAATACCCCTTTGTAGATAGCAGATTTGTATCTGCATTACTGTGTGCAATTCTGGTTTCTACTTTCAAAAAACATGCAGCAGAACTGGAGGGTCTCCAGAAGAAGACAACACAGGTGATAACTATTTGACAGCAGGTACATATAGGGAATATTAAGAGCCTATCATCTTACATGCCCACTTAGGCAGCACGCAACAATTGAGATACTTTGAATATCAAAGACATTCACATATCGCTAATAGGCATAACACAGAATTTGCAATACCCTTTTGGTCTGACTGCTAGGATATATGAAACAGGACATCTTGGGTGGCACTAGAAGCTGGTGTGAGGGCAGTTGAACCAATCCCAAGCTCACTGGTTCAGGAGCTGCATGGCTTGCTCAAGCCAAGATACCCAGACCCTACCTGAACTACATCATAGGTATACCTGCCTCTAGTCCCATCTCTGGCCCTGTCTCTTGCTGTTCCTCACCAAATCCTCCGGATGGATCCTCAACTTAACTGGTGTTCTTGGTTAGATTGTCCGGGACTGTCGGTGGAGACTATCACCATCCTGTTCTTCCCACCTCACTCTCTGACCCTGTGGGACTACACCCCACCCAGTGAGGCACCCATTGCCAGTGCTGTGCTCACCTCAGCTCTTGTCTCCTTGCATCTTTTTAGATGGCCTTCTGAGAGCCTCTGCAACCTGCATTGCCCTATAAATAGAGATCGGATAGAGAATGACTTCCTCTCCCAGTACAAAAATTAAGAGGATATCAAAGGAATCTGGCACACAACAAGCTCCAAACAAAGAAAAGTTTTTGTTTGTTTGTTTGTTTGTTTCATAGAACTTCTTGCTATAGGATATTGTGGGACCTTGCAGTTTACACAGATTCAAAACCTTGAAAAGCTTAAAGAGGAGAAATTCTCTAAGGATTTAGTATCCAGAAACCACTTCTGAATCTGGATGCCTCAGAGTTCCAAATTTTTTGAGACTGGAAGGATATTCAGGGATACTGTTATTTCGTATTTACTTTAGTCTTTCTTACTTTTTCTTATGCATCTATTACTTGCTGCTGTCAGAAATAGGTTATTGGTTATGTGAGCTTTGATCTGACTCAGTGTAACTGTTCTTTGGTCTTTCCTTTTCTGGCATGTTGACAGATTTCCTTGCCCTGTTTTTTCCTAGAGCATGACCACTTTCTGGGAGGAGTGCGTGTACATCCTAGTCAATATATGGGTCTACATAATGCAGTCAGACTCTTCAGAGGCTTCAGCTGCCAAAATCTTTCAATTTTTTGACAGGAGACTTCACAAAAGGTTTATAGAGATTTATGATTTGATCAAATTTGTGCTAAAGGCATATGGCTAGTATGTCCTTCCCATTTTCAAACTTCTACACGCAAGCATAAAATATGGGCCATCTTATCAAAAAACTAAACTGTAAGATTATTTTATTAGAATCAGAAAAGTGTATTTTCCCTCAAAAATGTTGCAGAAATTTCTTTTCTTCATTTAAAAGATGTTTTCCTTGGAAAATTTCAATTTCAATCCAAATAATTATTTTCTAGCAAGGAAATGAACAAATAATAATAATAAAACAGAAGTATCCTACTGGAAAGTGTTGGACAACTTTAATGGTAGGTGTCACTTTTTATGTATTCCACTGCTGTGAGTTCTGCTGGCTTCTAAAATAGAAGTCTGTGGACAGACTGTATAAAAGAATGCAGTTGAACTCCCATTCAGTTTAATAAAGAAGATTCAGAACAGCACCAAGGCACTGGGATAAAGCTACAGAGGAAGAAGGAAGAAGAAAAATAAGGAGAAAAAAAAAAAGAAAAACAAGACTTTTAAGCTTCATGCTGTTGGTCGCTATCCAATAACTGTTGAATCATGGCCAGTTTCAGATATAATTGGCAGATATACACATAGAGATACTTCTATGCTAAATCTGCATAATATTTGCCTGGGAGTTGAGGTCAGGAGGAGGGAAGAAGATTTCATGAAGCCATTCTTTTGGACTACTTCTGTTGAGGAGTTCAATGACCTAGAGGCTAGCCTGGAGCCTATAGATACTAGGCAGCTTGTCAACCATCATATATAGTTCTGACCAGCCCATCTGCCCATCTGGTTTCAAATCTGCTACAGAAAACTTTGATCTCTTTCCAGCCCATAGACCAAGCAAAAAGAGATGGGGACAACAGGAAAGAATTGAAGTTACTGTAGTTGCACAACATGACACAATGTGATAGGCAACCAGACTGCATTACACCTGCTCATCATGAAACTGCCGGCTGCTGAAAGAGGTCCTGGAGAGCAGGGTTAAATTACTACCTTTTTGTGAGCTCTCTTGTATTTATGTGATGTGAGAACAATAAGACTCAATTCCTCTTGGTTCTTCTCTTTCTCTGGCCAACCTAGTTTGTAGTGGGAATCAATTCTTAATGGATTTTCAGACTGTGTATATCAAATTAGGATTTTGATTTCAGTTAAGGCCTTTATATACAGCAATAATCCAAGTAAAATAGCAGCTATATAGTGCAGGTAACATTTTGGGAAGGTGAGAAGGCAAATAAGCCAATCAGATTATTATATTACTTAATTATATTATATATAATATTATCATACTATACTATATTACTTAATAAAACATTTCCCCCTTGGAAGACATATCTTGATGTGCAGTCACTGTGGCTCAATCTTCCAGGCTGTCCTTTGTGAAATGCTGTTAAAACCAATGGTTATCCAATCAGACTCATGGAGGCAAACCATTTGCAGAACAAGACACAGTTAAAAAAAAATTATAGAGCAGAAGGAAAGAATCATTGTTTGGAAACAAATATTTGTCTTATTTTTACTTTGATTTTAGTTCTGCCAATGGTCAAAATGAGAACAGATTTTGTAAAGTATGGTAGTGGCCTACCACTCTTTATGTAAAAATAACAAGAGTCTTTCCATTCATTCAGATTCCTACCGCTGGATCTGAGTTTCCATTTTCAAAGGACCCGTTTTCGGTCTGCAAAGCAAAAAGAAGTTGGACAAAGTATGCCACCCTGGAATAAGTCTCTGTTACAAAAAGACTTTTACACCATAAAGAAGTGAGAAATATGTTAAAAATGGATATCCAAAGTGTCCATGCACACTGAGCTATATATCCATACATTTTTTATTATTAATACTAATAAAGGCAGGACACGGGTGCATTAGGCCTTAGTTTCTGTCTTTTGGGACTTTCATCTTTAATATAGTCTCTTAAAAATACATGCATTTCTACATTTTTCATTACCCTTAATTTTTTCATCAATCACGTTAATTTATACAGGGGGCACTTAATAATAGCTAATTAACACTTATGACTTTTTAAATTAAAAGACCTTTGGAGAGATTACTGCTGATTGCGAAAAGGTTTTTGTTCCTCCCATTAAAAAAAAAAAGAAAGAGAGACTGAAGATCTGGCTCGGGCAGATGAGGGGAACTTCTCAGTTTCTTCACCGGTCACAAAAAAATATACAAAACAGCAAAGGCCTGCACAGAGGCAATAGTGCTATTAGCCTCCACTCCTGAAAGGTGCCATTATTTTAACTGATTATTAAGCAGCATATATATTATTCAGAGTGACCTTTAAATAGCTGAAAATTAAATTATAATTTACTGAGGAGATATCTAAAACCATGTAGCTATTATTATCCCCAAATGGCCATGTGCTGGTGCAATCTTCTGAAAATATATTTATTATTACTGAATGCAGTAAAGAGAGAAAAGCATTGAATTCTCACAGTCAGTAAGAGACTTTCGTGTATAGAAATAATATTTTTGAGTAAAACCCTGGTTCTTACAGTGAAAACTTGGCCATGCCTAAATTCAATGATGGTTACCTTTGCACATGTAAGGCAGCTGTTCAGATTTGGATCCCTCTTCCACGCTAGTAACGACAACATGTTTTTTTCCTTGAAAAAAATGCATCTCATCTTTGAGTATTTGTGTTAAACACTCCCAGTGTTCGCTAAATCTATATGACAGTGAGTTGGTATTAGTATTGGTATCATTATTATTATTCATTGTTATTATTCATTATTATGTCCCACCAGCAGATGTCTCTGTTTCCTGATGGACCTCACAGAAATCCTCAGTCTACCTACACTGCACATCAGTCTAGTGATGACAGCAAGGAATGTGGTTAGGAAAGACAGTAATCCACCCCTAAAGTAGCATCTAATTGTCTGCTTTTGATTCTGCATCATTATACATAATTGCTTCGGGGCCAGAGGGAAGGCTGCTGCATGTGGGCTGCTTTTGCTACTACAGTCACCCATAGCCGTAATGCTTTTGCTCAGAAACTGTGAGAAGACACAACTGGCTATAGCAAATGGTGCATATGGGTATGTTTTCTGAAGGCAGGTTCCTGCAGGATAAAAACACTTAGGTCGTTCATGTTTAAGAGCCTCGCTGTTGTTCCTACCTTATTTTTTTAGCTGTATAGTAATGTGACACCTCGGCGGCAGCATGTTGTAGTCCACATCTTACATTAAACTTTGTGTTTTACTGCTTCCTATCACTAATTTAATTCATGCAGAATAGCTTTCTGCTACAAATCAAAATTAAAAAAAAAAAAAGCTAAACCACAAATGCACTGATGGACTGTATGAAAAAAAGTAATCTAATGTGTTTATGAAGTTGATTGAGCGTAACAGTGTCTATTTAGTAACCTTCTATGGATGATTTTGGAGCCTTAGAATATCACTTCAGCCACTAAATACAACTGCATAAGACCATGCACTATCAGAGAGATCAAAGTCTACATTTACAGTCAATCTACAGTATTGATGACCAGAAGTCATCAAGAAAATGCAAAAAAAAAATACATCCAGCCTAGATATACACACCCTTGCTAAACAAAACTGGTAAAATAGCTATCTGTTTACATGCAAAAGGGAGCACAATTGAATTTGAACTTGAAAAACACTTTTTCGTTACAGATATATCTATGTTTGTTTGGAAATGGGTGCATTGTTTCTATGAAAGAGACTTGTACACCAAGAAAGCACAGTGGTGCTGATAAAAATAAAAAGTTATGACTTAAGAAAATTCTTAGAACAACTTAGAGAAAATAGTTTAGTAATTCAGTATTGCATCTCAGAGTAATTTCTACTTCAGCCACCTACAATATGTAGGAAATTCTGTAACAAAAATTCTAAAGAAGAAAAAAGAAAGGTTTACACTGAGAGTACTTTCTTGTTATTTATCAGAACAATCTTCATTATAATCTTCCAATCCCCCCTTTCTTACCATTAAGCATGGAAACAATTACACAGATTCTGTAAGACTGTTTCCAGACTTAAACTAAGTAAGTAGAACCTGGGCTATTCTTGCCTCTACCTTTTGTAGAGTATCCCAACCTATAAAATCCAAGTTGGCACTGGCTCGCAGTAAAGAAATAGTTGAAACAAGTACTGACACATTTTATGGATGAAACACTTTATAATTAGAGTATAAATATAAGACATAAACACATTTTGAGAGAATGTCTAGAAATAAAATTCTAAATAAATAAATTTTTAGTGAGTTATTTACTCATACAGAAAGTATGAGTGACTCTAAAAACGTAGAAAACAGGTTTCAATTTGAGACCCATTTAAACAAGATTATAAAAATAAAAATATATATTGTATAAATAATACATAATTATATAATGTATTGTATAGACATATAATTTATGTATACTATACTATATATAGTATAATATATAAGTAATATACAATTATATAATATATTATATAAAAATATAAAAAACCAATATCGTTGCATGGTTTACTCTTTCACTGAAGGCCACAGAACTTACCTACTACACGGTGATCATTTATCTGTCTCGTGAGTAATGTCTGGCAGATGCTTGTGAATGTCGATCAAAGAAACAAAAAAACATTATCAGAAATAAGATGTTAATCTTTGTAATGATATGAAGAGCTAGTAAAAATCTGGTATCAGACGGTCGAAGTCAAATAATTTTGCAACCAAGCTCTTTAGCACAAATGGTGAGAAATATGGTAGTTTTTTTGTTCTAGCATTGCTTTTCCACTAGTTTCTGTAGGCTTTGAACGAGGCCTTATGGGCTGAACATGCCAGCTGAGCACACTAGGTGTGATACTTGCTATTCACCTGGAACTACAAACCCCAGACCCATACTAGTTTTAAACCTTTCGTGAAGACCCTTTTCTTTGACTTTCTTAATGCTTGCCAGAGGAGGTGACATCTCAGCTCGCTCACAGTGCCATACTGGAGAAAGAAGCTAACCTACAGCACTTCTTCTGAGTACCATTTTGCCCTTTCAATTAAGATTTTCTACCATACAGAAACACCGAGCCACTGAACCAAGTATTGAAAAACTTGTCTTGTATCATGACAGTCTTAGAGCGAGCTAAAGTGAGCAGCAGTACTATCAGCAGTGATGCTTGATAGCATGGCTGAATGGTTAAACATAGTGGGGGCCCTGGTTCACCTCTCACTCGTGGCCTCACCAGCCCAATTCATTTCAGGCATCCACATGGTACAGTGGAAGGAACTCTTTCAATTGGGTAGCAAGGCAGTGCATTATGACTTGGAAATTACTTAGCATCCTGATGCACTGGAGCAGGATTTACATATAAATGATGTCACATGAGCTTATTCTCCATAACGCTTTGCCAGTAACCACCTCAGCATTATTCATTTTGATATCGCCCCATGCTGTGGCGAGGGTACATGAACCCAGAGTGTTCTGCTGAGTAGAAACAAGTAATTATAAATAAGAATAAAAAGCAAACACTCACTATTATATATTGGCAATTTGCTTGATAATGGCCAACATAGCTACAACCAACATCCCTCATGTTAGAATAACATGCTACAAGTGCCTGCACTGTTTAAAATAAAACCAATGTGGTACACCGTGTTAAATTACCAAATATCTGAAGAAGAATAGTAATTGAAAAGAACTTGAAAAGCTAAGCTTCAATTTACAATTATTTTTGGTGGAGACAAAAAAGCAATTTTAAATTCTCTCTCTTTTCATGAAGTAAATTTATTGAAGGCTACTGATTTTTTCACTCCCTGCGACACAGGCACTGGACATCATTATCAGCAATAGCTGCTTCCTATTTGCTTTATTCTCTCAGAAGCCCTCAAAATACTTTGCAGATTTAAATCCTGATCCTGTGAATAGCAATAGGCAGTGGAAACAATATCCTTAAATATCAGGATGGGGGGCAAATGTTTAATCCCTTGATTTTGTATTATGTAAAACAATAGCAACACTTCACATAACTTGAGATAAAAGAGATTCATGAGACTTAAGAAAGATCGTATCGCAAACCTTCTTATATCCTGAAAGTGACTAGTACATGCTTTTCCCTTAATTCCTTGTATATTCAAATCGATGTTTGAAAAGGCAGACAAAGGATACCATTATTTTCATCCAAGCAACTGAGTAAAGGCCAGCAGTACTTGCTCTCAAAGAGAGAAGGGATGTTTCCTTATTGTGTTTTTATAAATAATCAGCAGAATCAGTTTATCAGGTAATTAATTCACCTACTTGTTTACTGAACAATTTTAAGCCTTAACCCATTGCTTTTCACATGAAAACAATAGAAATGGTGAAGCCTCTAGAACATTTCATTAAATCTTTGGCAAATAATCTTTTTGGAGAATGAATCTCTTCTCCAGTTCTTTTTGGGAAGTGGATAGGTTCATTCAAGGTTCAGGGGTTCAAACTGCATGTATGAATCAGGGTAGAAATGTTCCTCAGACAGCTTGGCTGTTGTCCCTACAGTCACAATGTTTGTTTGATCTCCTTTGGAAAACTATCCATTGTTAGTTGTTAAAAATCTTCTTAACTGAAGATGTGTCCAGTTCTTATATGATATTTCAGTAGCATATAATCTTTGTGAAACGCCTTGTCCCAAAGGAGCACAGCTATCATGGCAGTGCATAAATCAGAACTGGAGTTGGGCAGAATCCATTAATTGCTTTAAAAGTCTTTTGATTTGCATTGTCCCAGAGGATTTGCAGTTATAGTGGTTCAAAGATCATAGCATGGCTTTGATGTTACCAGGGCTTGAAATTGGGTTGTTGTCATTATTACTAGAAAATTTAAGAACAAAGCTTTACATGGACATTGGAAATGGGCTGGGAGTCAGTGGCAGGCTGTGATCACTGTCCTGAAGTGCTCACAGCAGCCTGGACTGAATCGTGAAAAGCCACAGCTCCCTTCTGTGCCACCACTCTGTGCCACTGAGGTGACCGGCACCTCCCCCGTTCTCCAGGATTGCCAGTGGCCAGACCTTCAGCTAGGAGGATGGGAGAATATTCTCCCTTGAGGTTGAAGGTGAGGGAAAGTGCTTTTAGAAATGGGTGATGTTTCCTTTTTAATGACCTTAATGAGCCTCAGAAAACTCCATCACTTTCTTGATGTGTGGAGCATTCTTGATTGCTGACAGGAGTGGACTGAGACTGTTGCCTGGTTCAAGGTATAGACAGCTTCTTCATCCTGCAGCTGCCTCTGGGGAGATGTTCTGACATTTGAGAAATGTCAGGCTTAGGTATTGCTAGCCATTGGCCTGTGGGAGAATTGAGTGTGGCTAGTTTACTGGGATATGTGGCTGCTGTTATGCTCAAATGGGCTCCCAAGTTTACCAGGCCCTATAGATTGCTAGATGTCCCAAATAATAGAGACCTACATTATACTGACAAACTTCACGTCCCACAGGAAAACTATACAAAACTCAGGTCTGCCCGCAATGTTTTTATTATGGTTGTCCATATGGTTGCTTTTCTGGATAGCTGATTTGTAATGTGTCATAAATAACAGCTGCTGCACAAGTCTGACTTGCTCACTGCACACAGGAGGTAGCCACCCAGTGCATGCATCATTGCTCTATATGGAATTGTCAAAAGCCTCCAGTCAGCTCTGTCTCCAAAACCTTAGCAGATGCCAAATGTCTTAGCATCTCCAATATCTTTGCAGATAGTTTTTAGTTGAGTCTTTAATGCTCAAGCCCCTCTGTCCAGAAACTACACTCAGACTTCAGAGTTTAAGTTCTAACATATTTTCATGTGTTCATGTGTTTTCCCACACTTTTTGCAGTTTGCTTGGGTAAGGTCCTCAGTAAAGGCCTTGCCTTGATCATGGGGCAGATTAGGCATTGACCTGCTGGAAAGCAGTTTCATGGAGAGGGATTTGGGAATCCTGGCTGACAAGAAGTTAACCATGAGGCAGCAATGTGCCCTTGTGGCCAAGAAGGCCAATGGGATCCTGGCCTGCATCAGGAGGAGCGTTGCCAGCAGGTGAAGGGAGGGGATCCTGCCTCTCTCCTCAGCTCTGGTGAGGCCGCACCTGGAGTAATGTGTACAGTTCTGGGCTCTCTAGTACAAGAGGGACAGGAAGCTTCTAGAGAGGGTCCAGCATAGAGTGAAGAAGATGATTAAGGGACTGGAGCATCTGTCTTATGAGGAAAGATTAAGCAAGCTGGGTCTGACTGAGAGGGGATCTGATCAATATGTATAAATATCTGAGAGGAGGATTAAAAAAGATGGGGTCAAACTCTTCTCTGTGGTGGCCAGTGACAGTACAATGAGTAACATGTATAAAGTACAGGAAATTCCATCTCCATATGAGGAAGAACTTCTTTACTGTGAGGGTGACAGAGCACTGGCACAGATTGCCCAGAGAGGTTGTAGAGTCTCCTTCTCTGGAGATCTTCCAAACCCATGTGGATGCGACCCTGTGCCACGTGCTCTAGGTGACCCTGCTTGAGCGGAGGTGTTGGACTAGATTACCTCTAGAGGTCCCTTTCAACCTCAGCCATTCTGTGATTCTGTATGTGCAAATTCTAGTCTAACTCTGTAAATCAGCGAAAAAAACTATCAGTTTTGTAGGATGAGTATCATTCATTACATTGCTTATATAGCTCAAATACCTGTAGGAAAAAGATCAAGATTTCTTTTTCAAATGCTGTACAAAAACAATTTTAAAATATATTTAACATGGAAAAATGGGCAATATAAAGCAGTAGTGCAATCAGCAATATTAGTAATAATTAAAAATTATTTTCCCCTTTCCAGATCAGGCAAGGAAGTGTTAAAACAGTTTGTACCAATTATTGACTACAAGATCTGCAAATGATTGCATAAAATTTCCCAAATATGCCTGCAAGCTTCTATTATTGATGTTGTGCCCCGGGACATGAACATATGGATTTAATTGTCTAAAGTGTTTTATTAATTAAATTGCTATGATTTACCTCTCCCATGTTAGCATTTACAGTTTATGAAACAGCTCATAATTAGGAAATGACTATACTGATGCTGCTTGTTTACTTTGCATCAGTACATAATAGCACCACATTCCTCTTTTAAACCCACCCTCCCAGGCTACCTTTTTTTTTCTAGCCCAATTAATAGGCAACTGCTGCTGGTGCGTTAAATTGCTTTTTGGATATGTGTAGAGGGGGAGATATCTGTTAGGGTTACTGTTTCTATTGAAGTGCACTGCATTGCTCTTTCTCCTAGGCCACAAGCTTGATCCAGAGTTCACCAAAGTCAATGGAAATCTCACTTGCTTTAGTGAGTTTTGGAGCAGTCCCAACAAACAAAGATCAGAAGAGTTCCCTAAATTCAATATCACCAGTTGATTGTGGAAAAACCAAAATCCTCTAGCCAGGGAAATGCCACTTTATTTTCATAGAAAAGGGTCTGAACTTTTTTTTACTGACTGTTGTAAAGATATTCTAAAATACTTGAGGCCAAATGCTTTGAAGTTGTGCACAACTGGATTTATTCAAATGAAAGAAAATGAATACATTTTATGCAGAAGAATACTCACTCAGAAGTAGCTTGGTGTTGCTGAAAAAAAGATTACTCAGCTGATCTAAATGGTAATTCCTCTCTATCTGAAAATTAATATTATTTAACCTATAATTAAGTTCTATACTCTCTAATTTTGTACATTTTTTTGCATACATAGAGAATGCAGGCACTATATGTGTTGCCATATATACTCATGGAGAAAGAGAGAAAAGGAGAGTGTTATTAGAGATGGTAGGTTTTAAGACCATAGTGAGAGAGAAAGAAATCTTGGGTAAAATATGCCACAAAATGTCACTCAGTAATTCCTAAAGATATTCTTACTTTGCTTCCACTCTGCTGCTTTTCACACTGGGATGAGATCTTACATATTCACAACATTTTACATTCCTACAAATTCCAAATAATATTACAATCTTTGAAAGCAAGGCCTATAAACTAGCTACCGTACCCTCTCTAGCTTCCTAACTGATTTTAGTGAGAGCAGGAAATGGGCACAATGCAAATTATGGCATTGACTCAATGGTTATGTAAGCAGGCTTTTTGTGATGCACTCTGAAATTTACAGCTGGTTGACAGCTGCATCTAAAAAAACCCCCAAGAAACTAGAATTTTATAGAGAAAACAAGACAGAACCCAACCTACCCAAGAAGCAATATGTGGAATGAGAACTGGAACTTAAGGTGTTCTCATGATAACTGGCAGTTGCTTGTGAAAAATAATTGATTAATTAATTAATTAATTAAATAAATAAATTCACCCTTTCCTAAGTGGCAAAATTATCCGGTTGAAGACTTAGTTTTCCTAGTCTAAAAGAGTAGGATATGTCTGGAGAATGCCACTTCTTAGCTTTCTGTAAAGGCTTTTTGCCCTTACAGTAGGCAAATCAGTCTTTGGGATAGCTACCCTAATTGGTCTGAGAGTCAAAATTAACCTTGGACTATCATAGTGGTTTTGGTGAAACATAAAATTGTCTAATAAGAACAACTGCCCCTGTGGCTTACTGAACATTTGGTGTGTAATTAAGTTGTATTTCAAAGAGATAAAATAAGAGTGGATCTTTTCACACAGAAGTGCTTCGTGGAGAGATCATTAAATGCACATAATGTAAATTAAATTTACTAACAGTGTTGCCCTGCTGTTGATTCTGTTTGATGAATGAGTTTTCAAAATCGCTTATCAAAGCAGTTCTGCTTAGTCCTATGGGATCTCATAGGCACATGGCACCTTGGAAAACCTGGCATCTGGTCTGCCTACGAGGTCCCATGCTTTCTGTAGGTGCATCTACATGGCCATGAGGATGCAGAACAAAATATCACTGTTCCTTCAAAAGCAGATTCACATGTTACACAACTATTCATTATTCCAGGCTCAGCTTTTCTTTCCTGGAGTGGCAAAATTCAGTTTATCCCCAGCTGAGAGTCTTTGAGAGCGTAAGCCATGCCACAAGGCTGTACTCTTTCTGAACGCTAATGCCCACAAATCACCTTGTTTGCCATCATGTGCACGTCAAGCTTTGCCACATGCTGCTGTTAGAATTCCAGTTGAAAGTCTATGAAGCGATATCGCTGTTGCTCTTGTCACTGTAAATATTGCAACTCTGCTTTGTCATTGTAATTATGAAACTGCGTAACTAGTATATCAGTTCCGCTGCTTTGAGTATCATTTGTCATTCCCCCACCTCTGTAAACACCTTCACTATACTAATAAAAACCAAGAACTAATTAGAAATAAAAAAAGCATGAGATACTCAAAGACATAATCTAACCTCTATATGATGGAGAAAAGTGCTTTGTACAAGCATTTGGTACAATGTCCGAGTCCATGACAGTATCTACCTTATTAACAGTCTTACCTCTTCCTGATACTACTTGATTAAACTTAAAATGGCAACATCAGTGTCAGCATGACATCTTCAAATCCCTGCTATGATTTTCAGTATGTACACAGCACGTTTCTGCCTGGAGCGGCAGGTGGGCTGCTCCTGGCAGGGGCAGAACCGCATGATCAGCTGTGTTTGTGTGCTGTAAGCCCTGGAATGTTTTCTCCTTATGGAACAACTCACCTTTGCTCCTGCATATATCAGGGGCAATGTAAGCAGCAGCCATTGCTGAATTCGGGTGATGCTGCTGGGCACTCCCATGCCTTATTGTAGTTGCTGGCTCCTAAACAAAAAATGACAAAGGAAAAGCAAAGAAGAATATATGTAAAAAAGACAGTTTCTGAAGGTATGCATGAAAATCCTGCAATGAGAGTATGTCTTTCAATAGTATAAAGCTATTTCCTACTTGGGCCTTGGCCTAAGCCTCAGCAACATAAAGGAGAATGCTTTCTGCTGATTTCTGTGGCCCATGAATCAAATTTTTTGAACAGAGTTACATACATCCTACCCGCAACATACAGAAGTGGCTATGGTTTGTAAGAAATAGGAACACAACTTCTTTTTGCTCCTTTTCCTATATGAAACAACCTCAAAGCTCTGAAGTAATGCTTGCTTCGGTAGCCTTAAGCTTAAAAGGAGCTCAACTGCTTATATGCAGGGCCAGCTTTTCAGAAAAGCTCAGCTTGCATATAAAGACCAACCCAAGTAACCTGAGCCATGAAATGAATCCTGAGCTGCCATAAATTGTTTTAATTCAGTCATGGTATTAGGACAGTATATGACTGCTCTGAGCTTGCCCAAGGGCCTCTAGATGTCCCTACCACATTAGGCTCACGTTGACTTTGAGCTCTTTTATAAGTCACAACAAAATTTGGTTCATTTCAGGTGCCTAGAAACATAAGCTGAGCCCTTGCTGTGAGTCTTCATTGAATATTTGGTCCCCTAGACCCCTCTGTCAAGTAGCCCCACATTAACACTGTGCCGATAGTGAGATTGCAGGAAATGTGGGAGCCACACCTGGCACCCATGAAAAAATATTTCTTTGTCATTTTCCTCTTCAATCTTATCTCTTCTGACAATATTAATCGGCCCCAAGTGAAATATTTTCTGATGGCCTTTTTCTTTGTATTAAGTGCTAAGCAAAACCTGTATTTCTCCAGAGCACAAAGGGGCCACTAGTGTGAATTTGTCATTAACATGCTAAAGAGTTCTGCTCCAAGAATAGTGTGACCTGTTCGTTCGTATGTTAATAGAACTCACGCCTAGAAAGATTTGAAGGCAGCCTTCCACCAGACGCAGATTGCTCATTAGAACAATGAAAAAGACTCCTGTGAAATAATAATAATAATTAATACTTTTCCACTTCTGTAGTGCCTCTCATTCAAACAACTCAGAGCACTCTGCAAATTAATTAGGCCTCTCAGCAATTCTGGGAAGTAGCATCCCTGACCGAGCTGTCTTAGGAAGTTAGAGAGTGTAGATGGAGAAAGAGAAAGATTTGCCCTCGACTTCATATGAAGTCAATGGGAGAGCTGTGAAGAGAAATTAGAAACCTGAGTCACACTCCCTATAGCCTGACTATAATAAGATAATATGTTGTATACAACGCAAGGATGCACAGTGGTTTTCAAGATCAAGGAAGGAATTTATTAATAAAATATATGTTAGAATCAGTTAATATTTTTTCAGTCTATGCCCCTGAAATTAACTTCTGCATAAGCATTGAAATAAAAGCCGGCTGATTTTCAAAGACTCTGATCACATGCAACTAAATGTCACCTTAAATTTAGATACTTCAGTATGATTTCAGGTATTGGATTGCAGCCATCTGAGTTGCAAACTGTTGGCAATATAGTGTCTCAGGAAATAGAAACTGTATTTCTGGCTGTTTAGTATGGTGGGTAGAAGTATGAGGAAGATGGTAAAAAGCAACTGCTTTTTTTTTCGATTGGGTCCAGATTGAAAATGTGTCTCTCCAGGAAAGCTGAGAGTTACATATGCTCAGCTCTGTCCCTGTTGCAGAGAGCTTGTCTGGTCATAGTCCATCTTAGAGGATTTCCCTTCTTTGTAAGTAATTAAAGTTAACTGTTGCTCAACATAATATACTGAATGACAACACTTACCTGGCAAAGTAAATCTCAAACAATGGTCAGAGATACCACTCGATAAATTAACAACAGCAGTAAAAAAAAAAAAAAAAAAAAAAAAAGTTAAAAGAAAACCAAAACAGAGAACAGAAAGAACACTGGGAAATTTCTAATCAGTTTTCTTTGTGGTTCAAGCAATAGATTGGCATTCACTTGAGTTCATGGTTAGTAAAATTTAACAAGTCATATTCTGTCTGAATGCACTGGAAACTCTTAATATGTCCATCAACGAGGAGAAATGTATTGAAAAGCAAGGAAGTTTGAAAGAGAAAGGAAGCATTAAAAAAAAAATGCAGAAGGGAGAAGATCCAGAAATGGAAAAGTGGGAGAGAACAGGATTACAGATAAGTCACTGTACTGTTGAATCACAACTATAAAGAATCGCAAAACAGGATAATTTTAAAAGGCATTCTACTAATTACAACAGTCAGAGTTTCCTATTAGCCATGCAAAGGTATGTCACATTCGTTTATTGCAGGTACCTCAGCTTAATGGCAAAACTATAAATAAACTTTACCTAACTAATGGTGTCATGCCCAAATCAGCAATACACTGCTAATTTCCATAGCCCAATTTAGAACTGATGGATCAGGTGAGGAAAAGTTAGCATTAGCTCACAAAAGTGCTTATAAACTGTGTCCAAATGGCAATGACAGAGCATTTCAGCAAAAGAATTAATATGACTTAGATTAGAGTTGAGAGTGTCTCTGGGAATTACCTGTCAGCTAAAAGAAAAAGAGCTGATGTCTATCTTACTACACTTTAGAAGTGTAAATTTTGTTGCAGGTTTTGTGCATGAAATTGTTTCCTTATGTATTTTTCTTGCCCCCCCCCGCCCCCGGAAAAAAAACTATTTTTACATTATTTAAATAGCACATCATTAAGTAGCAAGGTTCTCTTCTAGTTCAGAGGGAGGAAAAACCCTCCAAACACCCCTGTCTGCTGTGGGCTGCAGGCTCAGAGGGCGATGCAGGAGCACAGTGAATAGAAAAGAGAAAGGAGAAGCAGAAAATGTTTAACATGCACAATTTGTCCACAGCTGATAATTTATTGGAACTCATCTGTAACAAGGCCTGGCACTGATTTATAAGTTGATTTGAAAAATAAATAAAAGTGATAGAAACCTGCATTCGGTTTTAATGATAGACTGTTGCAGCGTGAAAAGTAAGGATATGAAACATTGCAAGGAAATTAGATATTATGCCCTGAAGACAACTGCAGCTACCAGCCCATTAATTGTTAGATATTTATTATTAAAAATTTCTTTTCATGAGTGACTGCAGAATATTTGCTCTGTTAAAGTTGTTGAGTCCTGACATGAATGGAGCATATGAAGCTCATTTTTTTCCCCCCAGTGTGAGTGTGTGTTTGTGGAGCCGGCAGGTAACTGGCCAAAATGTGCAATGAATCTTTCCTGCACAAACACAAATGCACAAGTACTGCCTTGGAATTGCTGCCGACGAGGACAGCGAAGGCTCGGGAGCTGGGTGCTGTTCTGCATCTCAATAGTGAGGGGCTTGATGGTGTCCTAAAACACATCCCTGTGGTAGCACAGAGGGCCCAGTGCTGCTCCCGGTGAAACAAGGAGCTTCTTGAAGGCACTCTGACAGCTTACCCATCAGAAATACATTTTATAATATGCCACATGAAAAGGAGGAGATAGGTATCTAGTCAAAAACGGCAGAGTATAGGTACTTAGCAAAAATGCAGCTAAGGAAAGCTTTATTTTTAAAAAGTGCTCTAATGCTCCAGGCAACTGAAATTTACATTACTGTCATTTCTTTAAATGCAGAGGAAATTCGGTAAAGAGAATTCCAAATCAAAAAGAGCTCAAAGAAAGGCAAGACCACCTAATGCATCCTCCACACTCAAGCTACAGAATAACCAGCAATAACCAGAATAACCAGATCCCTATAGGAAGCACTTTCTAAGTGAAAAACTGCATGTGATGGAGGCCCAGCACGGGAAGTTGGGTCCCCAAGTGCTCGATGCTTTATTGCTCTGCTGAGAGACTGTGGTGCTGACCTCTCTGTAGAAATACACACAATAATATACCCTTTCTTTTAAACCCTTTGAAGTCAACTAATGAAAATGAACATTCAAAAAAGGGAGAAAAAAACAGTGCTATGTTACTAAGCTTCGGTAGTTACCCTTTTGGCAGTAGGAACTGGCATTAGAAAGCATTTCACAAATGGTCCCTATCTCAAATAGCCTATGATTTAACTGTATCAGATTTTGGAATGAATTATTAATAGCTGTTTTAGTAATTAAGTAAAAAGATGTAATTAAGTAAAATGACATTTCCATCTCCCTGGAAAAGTGATGGAACAGTTCATCCTGGCCTTGTCTCTAAGCATGTGGAAGACAAGAAGGTGCTTAGGAGTAGTCAGCATGGATTCACCAAGGAGAAATCACACTTTACTAACCCGATAGACTTCTATGGTGGAATGATCTGCTGGATAGATGAGAGAGCAGTGGATGTCATCTATCTTGACTTCAGCAAAGCTTTTGACACTGTCCCTCACAGTATCCTCTTGGGCAAGCTCCCAAAGTGTGGGTTAGATGAGTGGATGGTGAGGTGGATTGCACACTGGCTGGATGGCAGAGCGCAGAGGGCGGTGATCAGTGGTGCAGAGTCTAGTTGGAGGCCTGTAGCTAGTGGGGTCCCCCAGGGGTCAGTCCTTGGTCCAGTCCTGTTCAATTTATTCATCAATGACCTGGATGAAAGCAAGTTTGCTGATGATACCAAACTGGGAGGAGTAGCTGAAACCTCAGAGGGCTGCGCTGCCATCCAGAGGGACCTGGACAGACTGGACAACTGGGCAGAGAGAAATCTCATGAAGTTCAACAAGGCCAAGTGCAAGGTCCTGCACCTGGGAAGGAATAACCCCAGACACCAGTACAGGCTGGGGACCAACCTTCTGGAGAGCAGCTCTGCAGAGAAGGACCTGGGTGTCCTGGTGGACAACAAGTTGACCATGAGTCAGCAGTGTGCCCTTGTGGCCAAGGCAGCCAATGGGATCCTGGGGAGTGTTAAGCGTCTCCAGCAGGTCAAGGGAGGTGATCCTGCCCCTCTACTCAGCCCTGGTGAGGTCGCATCTGGAGTACTGTGTCCAGTTCTGGGCTCCACAGTACAAGAGGGATGTGGAGCTACTGGAGAGAGTCCAGCTCAGGGCTACAAGGATGATGAGGGGCCTGGATCATCTGCCCTGTGAGGAGAGGCTGAGGGAGCTGGGCCTGTTCAGCCTGGAGAAGAGAAGGCTGAGAGGGGATCTAATCAGTGTCTATAAGTACCTCCAGGGAGGGAGTGCAGAGGATGGTGCTGGTCTCTTCAGTGGTGGCCACCGACAGAACTAGAGGTAATGGACGCAAACTGAAGCACCAAAAGTTCCACATGAACTTAAGGAAAAATTTTTTAACAGTGAGGGTGACAGAGCCCTGGCACAGGCTGCCCAGAGAGGTTGTGGAGTCTCCTTCTCTGGAGACCTCCAAACCCGCCTGGATACCACCCTGTGCCCTGTGCTCTAGGTGATCCTGCGTGTGCAAGGGGCCCAAGCCCCTTGATGATCTCTAAAGGTCCCTCCAACCTTTATGATTTGATGATTCTATGTGGCTACAGAAACAAAACAGAGACTAGACACATTTTAAATGTTTGCAACTTGGTTGTCTGGGGCAAATATAACATTACCGTATTACACTTGCATGATGTTTAGATCGTAAGTGGGAGCTCTCAGAACCACTGGAAGCAAAAGAGCATATGCCTCCTTGTTTCTCTTTTCCCTTCCATGTTGCCTATATTAGCTTATCTCTACTTTCTCATCCTAATTCCATTTGGAAATCTCTGTCTCTGTGTGTCCACTTGAAGTATAAAAATTAGATTTACAAGATATGAACAGGAATGAGTTCAGCTCACAGTCAAAATTATCCTAGTTCTTCAGCTGGCGTTCTATATGAACATCTCTTCTCTCCATAACAAAACATAATTTACAGCCTACATTAGTGTTATTTCCTCATAGGCATTTCTTTGGTGTTTCTAATGACCATAAAATGTGAGAGGGCACATGCTTCCTTTTCAAAACACAGATTTAAACACAGGAACATATTATGGAGTTCAAAGAAGACAGACGAAAGAAGATTCACAGTTATAGGCTGGTATATTAATGATGGGGCTGGCTCTTGAAATGAGAATTTATAACATGCATGAACCTAATCCCTCATTAAGATAATTTATTCCCACCCTCAAGGTCTCACATCACAGCCAGCGCTAGGCAAATAATTAGTAACAAACAATTCATTTGATCAATTTCAACTCTTCTTTTTTAATGAATTGTCAGCCCAGGCAGTACAATATTCTCAAATATATTTAGTATTCAGCATTATTTGCGGATTTCGGTGATGAATTTGTAGCCTGTTGTTTATCTGGCAGGAGCTGTGTGCTGTATGGTAACTAATCAAGGCATTTTTGGTCGATGCGGTAGTCACATTGTAAACTTCTCATTGCTGGCTAGAAGGTGGGATATACATAAGTTTTACATGAGACTATCTAGGCTTTGAATATTTGAGCTTAAATTCCCTAAATAAAGTAGGCATACAAAAATATTTATCCATAACTTGGGCTTGAGGTTGAAGGGTGTTTGCTTTGGGGACACACTGTCTAGGCAACTTACATTTCCTTTTCTTGGTAGCTGGGAAAAGGACCTTCTTTTTCTTTCTTTCTTCTTCTTTTTTTCTTCTTTTCTTTTTTTCTTTTTCTCTTTTTTTTTCTTTTCTCTTTTTTCTTTTTTCTTTTTCTCTTTTTTTCTCTTTTCTCTTTTTACTTTTTCTCTTTTTTTTTCTCTTTTTCCTTTTTCCTTTTTCGCCTCGCCTCGCCTCTCCTTGCCAGAAGAGCCATTGAAATCTCACTGGTGAGTACCATCAGACAGTGGGGAACAAAAAGGGTGACGACCCTGATATGGACATCCAGGGCAGGCAGCAAACAGAAGCCAAAAGAGGATACTGGGAAAAGGAATGATGAGCTCGACTTATCCCCATATAGTCCCTTGGGGAGACTTTTGAGGATTTGGGATAACTTGTGCATTCCTCCAGAAATAACCAAGGAACTAATGATAAAATATTGTCTTGTTTGGCCAGAATATAAATTACCAGGGGGATTTAGGTGCCCCCCTGTAGGGTCAGATAACGATCCTAGTCTTTGTCAAGTTTTGTGCCAGTATCTCAGTGATACTGAGAAGGGTCTCATCAAGAAAGAATGTGTGTCAATATGGTTAAGGGCAACATCTAGAGGAATCTATGTAACAAAAGAGAGAGGCAATCTGCTGAGGGGTTGGAGTTGATGGCTGTTTTTTTTTCAATTGACATGGACAGTCCTCCTGCAAGGATACACCAAGGCACCGGTCCTATTTTGACAAGCCTTGCAGAAAATACTGAAGGAATTTATCCCATCCCGAGGAGCCAGGTTATTGCAGTATGACTTGCCCCTATCAGGTGAACAAGAGAGGTTGGTGAAGGAAACTGCTGTGAAGTTATTCAATTTCTTGGCCCAGAAAGGGTTTAGGCTGTCGGGGAAATATATATATATATATGCATATATATATTTGTATATGTATATGCATATTATATATATATTTGGGGCATATTTTGGCTGGAGGTTTAACTCAAAAGAGCCCCAATATTGTGGTATGGACATGAGAAGGAGAACAGAGCTTTAGAAAATTAGAAGATAAATTGACCAAGTCTTTGGCTTTAGCTCTTCAGGACACAGAGGAAGAATTTGAATTATATGTGGATGTCGAATAAAGTTTTAGGACACCTCTGTCTCCTTTTTGGACATTTAGTTCTTGACAGCGAGATTTTCCGCACATGGTCATTCAAATTAAGGCTGAGATGGGTTTGAATAACTTGTCTGTCTGAACATTTGGGTGCCTCTGCTTTCTATATACAGAGAGAACAACCTACTTCCAAACCATGGCCTGTAGTGCCCTCAACTTACGTGTGAAGAACGCTTTAACTACCCTATTTAGATGTTTAGTCTTGCAAAGCACTGTCATGGTTTTCACATAATGAAATAGTGTTGCACCTTGTGAAGAAACAGACTCAGTCTGGGGTGCAGAGTGAGACAACTTTATTTTCAAGCCAACTTCTTTTGATACTTTCTTAACACGAGTGTTGCAAAGCTTCGAACCAATTAGCATCTGGCCACCTGCGCGGTTGTCCTGGCTTTGTTTCTTTTCTTCTGACAAGACACTCCTCACAGGGGGCAAGAGGAGGTGTTCTGCAGTCCTCCTCCTTTTTCAGCTCTGTCCCCCATCTGCTGAGAAGACTGACATCCTTGTGGTTAACTATCTGCTAACGAGGTACTATTGTCTTTGAACGAGCCTCCACAAAATAGTATAAGGGCTTGCAGATTTGAAGACCTTACACAAGAGACTGCACTGTGGAGTTTTTGCAATGCTTGGTCACTGAAAGAGCCCACTGGCTGATTCCTTTGCCCTGGTTATGGGGAATACCACGAAAAGGGCTTCTCTAGTGCCCTGGTTCCTGCAGTGCCCTGGAAACAGGAACAAGCAGATGCAGGGGGCAGGTAGAGGCTGTTGTCTTGCAGGCCTCTCGCCTGGCTGACGGGATGCCTGGCGCAGGACACGGTGTTGCCAGCTTGAGTCAAGTAGAGAGCTCGCAGAGCAAGGCAGACTCAGTGCCATGGATGCAGATGTACCCTACTAACAGAAGCACAGGAGAGGTATTCATTTGATTTCTCTTTCCCCCTGCAGTTACAGGGAATAGGAGTTTACCATGTGACAGAAATTGAACAACAGTTGCGGTGGCGTTTATTGTCAGACAATGTCAGCACAGTTTCTTTGGCTTCAGTGGAGTAACCACAGCTGACACAAATTGACATACTAAGTCAAAATTTAATGTTTAGGAATGCTCAGAAGCCAGAAGAATTAGAGTCAACATGATGAACCTGGATAGGGAAGGATCGTAAATATATTATCCTGTCTTCATGAAAATCCTGAAGTTAAAAATTAACTCGTAAAATGAAACAGCAAGAGGAAGCAGCTGAGAAGAGAGCTAACAGAGAGAGAGAGAGAGAGAGAGAGAGAGAAAGAAATTTAAATATCCAAGAGTGGAAAGGAGCAATATGTAACTATTATACCTCAAGAAAAAGCAGAACCAATTCAAATTCTTCTGAACTAACTCAATATTGGTACGTGGATGTTTGTTATTGCTTTGCACTCTGCTTCATTACAGGGAATAACAAAAGAGGTAGATCTGGCATGAGAACATCGCACTCGGATGGCAGTTCTATACAGCTGCCACTGGCAGCAGTTTTTGATCACTGGCAAGGTAGGCAAAATTCAGGAGTCACCTGAAAGGGAAGGATGTTACGCTTTTCCTATGATACCTGCTTTCTTTGATTTGTTTGCATGGCTCTGTTCACAGAAAAAACAAAGAAATCCAAAAGACTGTGTGACTATAGTAAAAAGAAGCTTCAAACAAAATACAGACAGCCTACTTTAGAGTTGTCTGGATTTCACTTTAAGTTATGCTGGTAGAGAATACAGCACAGGAGCAATTTAAAATTGCCAGAGTAAAAGAAAACTGAGTTGGAATTGTTTTGATTCAGGTGCAGAAGAACTCTGGGACTTTGGTCACAGGACAACTAAGGGTATTAATATCTACTCCCTGCTCATCACAGATTTACTAAAGCAACTAGAGTTACCATCTCTATTGCACCAGTGAAAGAGACAGAATATTTCTGGCTCACAGGCAAGACTAAAGTTAATGTTTATAAACTGCCAGAATAATCAAGACTTCTATATTAAATATCAAAATTAATACATAACTTTTTAAAAAATAGGTTAAAAAAAAAACTTCTGTGATAAAGGCCAAGCTTTTACCTAGCTATATTGTATAGAAAATCCTTTGGACAAAAAAAAAAAAAAAAAAAGTATGGGTAATCCATTTAATTATTTCCATAATTTATGAATTTAAGTTTTCTTATTACTTTCTGTCCTCCAAAATATAAGTGGAATTGTGTACCTCTTCTTAAAGAAGCAAAAATCCCCAAAGTTTCTGTGACTGAACAAGCAGTGGCCAAATAAAAGGCTTGTTTGTGACTGGGAGCAGAGGTGTGGAAAAATAAAATCAATAAGATAAAGCAGGCTACTATAGAAGGCATGCATTGAAGAAGGATTTATTTCCTCTTCTCCTGGTTCTCAAAGGCAAGCAAAGGAGAAGAGAAATTTTTGGGGAAGGTGGAAGGAGTTAACTTATAAATGCACTTGGCAAGACTTTTTCAAAAATACTGGAAAGGAAGCAAGGAATTGTTGCGGGGCAGGGGAGGAAGAGCTTAAGAGAATCCAGGCTGTCATAACTGATATAAGGCAAAAAAAAAAAAAGAAATATGACCAATCTGTGATAGTATGATACGAGCCCTCAAAAGCAAGAACAGAAAGCTGAAACAATTCATAGTGCATCAACAGAGGATGTTAAAAAGGAGATGTTAAAAAGGCATCTAAATCAAAGGTAAATGTTGTAAATCCAAATTTTAGGTTATTATATTTGGTAACTAAACTCAGAGCACATAAGAGAGAAGACTAAAAAATAATCTAATGCAGTATCACAATTTTTTTTTCTTACAGTTGCATTCACATATAGGTAATAGAATAATTAGCAGCTTGCTGGCATTGAGATAAATTTTGACATTAATTTTTGCTGTGGACTAGTTCTTAGGTCACACTTTTCCTGTTAGGAGGAGGAAGTCGTGTAGCATGAAAATAGAAAACAACTAATTCGCACTATATTTAGATAGTCATTTTTATGGTGTCAGAAATAATCTTTTCATTCTCTAATTTCATAATGCCCATAGCATAAAGGTCCAGGAGCTAATGAATCTAGATGCAAAAGTTACTACGATCAGCCCACATACCAGGAGGCTGGCAAGTATAAGCGCTCTTACTTCATAATTTAATAGCTGAGAGATACTTTGTGGAATAACCCTTACTCGTATTTCATACACAACACAAAACCAATATAGAGACACAGGGGATAAGTTTTTTAAGCAAAATTTTGTAATAAAAATACTTGAAGGTTTGTAAGGTTCTTTTATTTGCATAAGGCTTATTGTGCTATAAAGTGTATTATTTTTAAAATTCAGCAATTCACTGAAATTTATTTTTTCTTAATGTCTCTGTGAAAGCATGAAACTGCACAGACCATGACAGGTAGCAAATTGTGGAGTTTCGCACTTCTGTAAGTATTTTCTTTAACACAGTTGCATATTGGTGATTAACGAGTTCTAGAAATCACACATATGAAAATAAAAATCTGACTCTTTAATTTGTACAATTAACAATAAAAACTACAATATTGGTTTGTCTATAAAATGTATTTGTAAAGTACCAAACACCTATAAGACAAAACAAACCTTTCTGTAGTTAAAATATATCAAAACCCTGCTCCATTAATGTATACTCTATTAACTCAGTCTTGTATACATTGGAGAATAACTTATAAGGCAAATAATTCTGAACACAGAATAGCTCTGAAGAGAGAACATTCAGACAAAACTGGATTATACAAACAGTTCTGCAACCTTCATGCTACATTTTAATCCCAATCAGACACGCTGGGAGTGACTTCTTGCCTATTTATATAAAACCTGTACAAAATGAGTTTTTTACTTTCTACACGTATGGTAGCTTTTATATACTTTGGCTCCCACAAAGTTCAATAAAGTTTAGCAACAGACAGTTTACGCATGGCAACACTGACACTGAAGAACTATCCAAAGTGATGCTCAAATGCTAACATCAAGTCAGTGAACATGGTCTCAAAGTTTCATAATTAGTTTCTTTCCACAGTTTCAAGTCTGCCTTCTTTTAAGCACTGTATTTAACTTAACCTCACTGGAAACAGCCATGTAAGTTAAGGGAAAGGAATGAAAAGAACAGAAGAACTGATAAAAATGCTGGAAGAAAAGAAACACACGCCAAAACCTTCGACTTGGTCCAAATCCGCTCCAGCATCAAATCTGGAATGTTCACCTTTTTCATCCTTTATCACTAAACTTTGGTCTGCCATGGTCCACTATTATCCATTCTAGTGTTGCAGCCATCCTCCTCTTTCAAGGTGTATCGATTTGTCCCATTGACACCTCACTCTTGTCCTTAACACAAGCAGCCAGCCCAGCAGCTGGGAATTTAGGGAATAAATTCCCATACTCACAATGAAACTTCATGACTCATCAACAACAGGTGTGTTTTTATTGCATTTCTATGGACTGAGGGGCTATGCTGACATACAAAGAGTCGTCCGAGTGCTGCAGCACGGGCAGTTCTGCTAGTGCCGCTCTCCACTCGTCTGTCCCTTCATGCTAATACAGCTACATTACTCTATATCCTACCATGGCATCTGCTACTAAGTCAGCAGCAAAACTTAAGGCATGTTCTGTGCTTTGATTAAAAGCTCCTTAGAGCAGGAATTGTCTTCCTAAATAACTGAAGAACCACTTTGCATTTCTTTGACATTTTCATAAGCAGTGTTTTGGCAGAAGGCAGTAAATCCTGGGACATTCTTCAATTCTTTGTACATTCTTCCTGTACAAATTTATTACCAAGTTTAGATTTGTCCAAGTTGAAAAAGTCAACCGTTTTGTATGAATAACACAAACCAAGACGCAGTTGGGGGATATACCCAAAGAACATGCCTACATGGGAACAGTGAACAGTAAGGTAATTGGTATTATTAAATATATAAAATGAAAAAAAAAGGTAAAGCGGTTCAAAAGTGAGTTAAATTTGAAAGGGAGATAAACTGACTGTACAGCTGGAATCCTGGAATCTTCCTAAATTCGAAATGAAAGAGAAAGGGAAGTAGCACATTGTCTTTTCTTGCCATTAAATAAAGAAAATGCTAATCTGTACCCTAATCCTCTTAAAGGAAGCAGACAAATATTGACACAATATGTATAGCAGATGCTGTTATCCTTTAGCATTGAAAGGAAAGGGCTTTCACTTGAGGATCCTCATTTAAAGGATCCTCCTCATTGTCTATTTACACCATAGCAAGAGACAGCCACAGATGACAAAAACATTAGTAATTCACCACAGAATAAGCAGATTATAGCTTCTTATATCACTATTTCAGTCAAGACTTCTTCCGTTCTGTGTTCTCAGTTAGTGGAAGCCTAAAAAACCCCGATTTTTTTATGCATATAAGTATAGATGTTTACTGTATCAAATCAATCTCATTTTTATTACTTGCAAGTAATAATTGCAAAGAATAAGACACCTTGACATTTCAACAGAAAAAAATCATTTATAACTATAAATACTACTTTCTGTGATGATATGATCAAGAGCTTTTAAAAAACCCAGCATTTTTATTTAAAATAGGAATGACCACATACAATACTCTATATCTTCCAGCATCAAAATTTGGTCAGTCAGTTGCTGATTAGGTTCCATTAAATGTTAATACAGTATTACATGTAAATAATGCCACCCAAACAACTAATAAAGACCAAGAACCACTAATCTCAGACCGGCCACACGGCCAGTGTTATTGAAATGCCCACATTACACTTCTGCGGTGTCTCACGTGGATGCAGCTTCTCAGCAGTGTGCCGCAGCTGCTGTCCTTCATCGCTCAGAAAGGCCCTCTGACAGCGGCCTGTAACACCTCTGAGGACGAATTCAAGTGCTCTGAAGAAAAGGTTCACAACAAGGTGCATTACTAGCCATCTGCTAGCAGACAGTATGCCTTCAGCTCCTTTGGTTTTAATAATGTTCCCTTTGGGAAGTGAATCAGTTGAAGACTGCTCCAAGAAAACAGTAAATCATACTTAGACACGGCATGTCTATACGGTTTGTGACAACGTCCTTGTTTTTTTTTCTTCCACACTTTTTTTCCAAAAACTATGCAGTGAAGGCAGTTTGATTTTATCCATATTCTTACTGTAAACATTAAGAAATATACCAAGGACAACCAGTAAGCCAGACCACACATACCTAAAGGAGACAGAGAGGAGAGAGAGAGAGAGAGAGAGAGAAAAAAAAAGAAAAGGTTACACTTTCATTTGTAGTGATTATATACCGGTATTTGTGAAGTAAATAAAAACAAAGTCTCTGTCTTGTTTTAGAGAGATGCAAGAGCAGAGATCTGGTATCTCTAGCACAGATCATAGAAAGCAAGTGTTTTAGGTACGAAAAGATGAATCAGTGGACTAAGGGCAAGTCTGAATTTTTGTTGTTATTGTCCTTCCAACTTTCCTTGCTGGCTGGACAGTTAAGAAGCATGTAAATAATAATTAAACAGTAATTTGTCTTTCTTATATGAATAAAGTAGCCCCAAGGAGTTTTAAATTGTACTTCCTTCCTACATTTAGGAGAGTTACACTTTCTGCTACTGCTACAAACCATGATTCCCATTTAGTGTCCGTACTTTACAATGTAAACATCTTTTTGTTTTAACTCTATTATTTTCAGCCTCTGCATGTTCAGCAGTAGTAAAATACATTTGGGCATTTGGCTGTAAGCCTTGTTCTTAAGTCTGAAACACATTTATACACAGCAATACAATTATATAGTATTTTCTTTCAAACCAGAAGTAATGAGGATAACTTGGTTGCATTTTATGCACTTCGCTGAAACAAAATAAGCAAAAGCAAAGCAAAAAACCTCAAGCCACAAAAACTTGCATCTTAATGCATCATGATAACAGAAGATCCCTATTTTTCAGAAGGTCTAGCTAAGAATTCAAACCTGAGCTCATAAACGGCAAGATTATCCTACAATGGAGAAAATACCTTCCTTTAGCCTAATATTCCTTCATAGAGAAACACTGAAATGATTTATTAACTATTATAAGCATTAAATGCTACATCAGATTGTTCTTTTTAAGAACAACAAAGTCAACATAGTAGTTTATATTCCAGGCCTTTAGAAAACAAACTGTTTTCTCTGGCATGATTAGCATCAACAAGCCAGTCAATATTTACAATAGACTGCCAACATTTCCTGAAGATGTGAAATGAAAATCATTAAAGCCCAAATATAATTAATTACTGTTGTTATATCTGTACAATAAAGAATCAATTTTTTATAAAATATTGGAAAACCCATTAAAAAATTATAGATACTTACTGGAAAGTGAATGGCTTTGCGAAGAACAAAAAAGAAAGCACAATGGTCATTGCTTTTCTTCCTGTTGTTACTGCAGAGAAAAAGAAAAGTCCTTCAAGACTCTGGTTAAAGCGTGAATGGAAGACAGTTTTCAATATTAGTATATTTCCTAACTACATAATTAAGGTATCTGACTCTACCGATTATCGTCCATGGTGCAAACAGGTTGTAGATGCACTGGCTCAGTGAAAAATAGAACTAGAACCACTCCTGTTTGAAAGGAGCACAACACATCAGCAGTATCTGCTCCAGCAGCAGAGAAACGTGCAAAACAAGACTTTCTATTCAATAACTTTATTCTAGTCAATTCATAGTATCTGAAAGTGATGAACAATCCTTGCAAATAACTGCCTACATGCACTGAAAAGTAATAGCCTGTTAAAGCATAAGGAAGCCGTACCAAGCTGAATAGGATTTGGATATACCAAACCTCTTACTATTTCCACCTCATCTGATTACAATCCAGTGACACAGAAAGCTAGTTTTGGCTGTATTTTGAGGTGGAGAAAAAAAAATAACATCTCGTAATTCTTCTGAAGCTACTGAAATCTTTACCTAGCAATATGACTTCAACTTTGTCTAGAAGCCAAATGACCAAGGATGTCAAACTGCAACAATTATAACATGTTGTCATAAAAACCTTAAAAGAAAGCCTCCAAGTGACCTCATCACTGAAAAGAATCAAGGTGGCAACAGGAGTGGAGGACACAATCCCATTAGCCAGTGGGAATGAAGTACCTGTTTGGTTTACTCTCAAATGAGAGCATTTGGATTCAACATTGTTATTCCCCAGTGACAACAACAACAAAACCACTTAAACATGGCATGTTTAAAATTATATGAAAACATTAAAAATATAATAATGCAGCTAGGCCTAAAAACTCAGTTATAGAGATCTGGGGCTTGAGAAGGTGTTAGGCAATAGAGCAGGCTTCTCACTTAAGACGGACCCTAACATAAGTGTCTCCACAAGAAAACTATGCTCTTTGTTAACAGAAAATGTTTAGCTCACCATGAAGTGCTATTTAGTATACCAGAAGAAAAGCTTAGCTTATATCATTACATCCACCACACTAGTATAATGGTAACATAGTGACAAAAGGAAGCAATGACTAAGGACCTAAGTACTCCCAGGCTATTTTCACTACTAAGGTGAGATGCATTCAGTACCATCTTACCCTCATAAAAGTATTTCTTAAAGCATGTTCAGCATTGGAAGAAACATCTTGCACCATTGCTTAATCTGCAGCAATCTCAACTTTTTTTTTTGTTAATAATTTTCTCTACATTTTAAGAAATTTATGCCCATCAAATAAAATGATTTTCTATTACATGAAAAATTAAAGGAGAATGAAAAAGAAAATTGAGTTTTAATTAGAAAACAGTTTACAGATGAATAATTTAAAAAATGGTTAAATTACTTCAGTTTTTCTAATTACGAGTATTTCTGTTCTTTCAAATCAGTTATTAATTAAAATATTTATGTAACCATTTCCTTCTAAATTAAGTGCCTTTTCTTCTTTTTCCCAATTAAGTCTGATAATTTCTCATTCTGCTAATAGAAATACGATTTTCATTAAACTCCTTCACCCCACTATCCCAGTAAGGGGGAGAGTAGATGGTGGGGGGAAAGACAGTAATGAATGTGGTGTTCTTCCAAGGCATGATAAACATTTTCACATTGCTACAGGCAAGATGGAAAGGGCTTGCATGTTAGGATTGCCAAGGTCGGGCACGAGAAAACCTGGGAAGGGTTTACTATTTCACAGTGTTTTCAACAGTTTTAGGACAGCAAAATTTGTTTTAAGAGCTAATACCTGCACCAATACTCTCATCTGGGCTAGTTTCCAGCCAGTTCATGTACTGAACTTTGTTAAGAACAAACATCAAACAAAAGTGCTACAGCAGCAACAATTCACGGGTAATCAGAGCATGCAATTTTTAGGTCAGAATGCAAGTGTCCATTTTCCTCTCCACTAATGCGAATGAAGTAGAGCATTACCTGACAGAAACCAGCTTTTGGGGGCAGAGGGAGGAGAGGGAAGCACTTCCATGGCATCTTGCTATACCTCCCCCCCCAGTCCCTTGTGACTGATGTTTGTAGTTATAAGAAAAGGTAACCTGAGGAAGGAATGAGCCTGATGTAACTGTTCTTGACAGACTACTATAATGAGTAAAAAACGATAGGAGAGCCTACAAAGGCAATATCTAAATCTTGAAAAATGCATACAAATGACATTTTAAGCTTGGAAACAAAATTGTTATTCCAGAGAAAGTTGTTATGTTCTGTAACAATTGCATATAGCAAAGGAAAACAATTTTGGGAACAGACTGAAAGTGTATAAAAAGGTGCTGAAAAACAATTGTCTTGCACTTTCTTTAGGGTTGCTAGGCACATCAGAAATATTAACATTAGCTGCTATCAAATTTAACTAGAGTCAATTTTCCTTATTCTAATTCAAAGTCAAGGATATTCTGATATGGAAACACTTTGGATGGTTGACTGTTATGAACTCAAAATGACATGGATTAAAAGCATTCACTTGTAATACAATTATGTAACTTTTACCTAGCTAGTTTAGAGACACTCAGGTAGCATCGTGTATTTAAAATATTTCATGGACTCACGAATACAGATGCAAGCCACAGTAAGCTAGCACAGCAACTTGTGAATCATAACTTTTGCCATACTTCTCTTGCAAGCATTTCCTTTGGTTTCATCATACTCTATACTGCTCCTTCCACTAGCAATCTCAGGCAGACAAACTGTCAATAGACTCAACATATTTCTTTGAAATCATACAGTTATTCCACACAAAATAGGTTTAAATACTTAGTTTTCAATGCACACAGCAGCCAACACACTGTTTAAAGCCCATGCATAAAGAGATGACATCACTTGCCAGCATGGTGCCTGAACTCGCTGCACTCAAGCAGCTTCCCCATTCAGAGAGAGCCAACCAAGCTCCACTATTGAGAATTCAATTTCTCACCATGACTTTTTCAAATGACTGGTTACTCAGTATGAAGAGTTATGTCCAGCTGCACAGGGGATAAGGGTTAAGGGTGAAAAATAAAGACTGGAACTCTATAAAAGCTTGTGACTCTCTTGCTGCAAGTCCTCTTTTTTCCCCTCATCAATCTAGAGATATCGGCATGCCATTGTGGAGAGGTCCGACTTGCATTTATTGCAGAAAATGATCACACTGTCAGGCAAGAACCCCACATTACAGAAACTCTTCACTTGCACACAAACTGTCACAAGAGCAGACATGATGGCATTTGGTGGCCTTCTTAACCTGGAGAGGATTTCAGTAACTTCTGACATACTTTTAGGGGGTTATACCATTCCACATTCATGTTGGACTAACCAGCAGGGGCACCTGTGACAGACCCAAACTTTTCAACAGACCGAACACGGTTCTGTACATTTGCTTCTTCTGACCTGGGGGGTGCAGGCACACGCTGCAGCGAGCATCCAGCCAAAAACGATGCAAGACCTGCTTCCATTCTGCAGGACACAATGCAGGGCATTTGCGTTGAAAGGGCAGAACAAATGAAAGGCTGATTATGTCTTTAGCAGAAGGTTTACACGCACCGAGTGTCAGAACAAGCTGCAAGCCAGCAGCTGTTAAACAGTCCACCAGGAGCTTGCTTATATTAAGCCCTGACTTCTAAAACCAATTCACACTCATTATTTCCTTCAGTTTCACTCAAACAACTGAGACTGTCATGAAAGCCACATTTAAGGCACACAAGTTTATTCTGAACTAAATCTGAAACGTGCCTTCAACACTGCAACAGAAACATTCCACTTCAAGCATCTGGACATTCAGAAGCTTCAGATGAGTTCTTCATAGTTGTTCTAGCAATGGCATTTGCTGAAAATTTCCACAAATGGGATGTTTAGAGGCTATGACACTGCCTACCGTTGCCTCAATGGCATATGTATATGTTTCAGATAATATCTGTCCTTGTCTTATACTTTGCTGTACATTTCCACTGCATACCTTCTGTTCACAGCAGTACTCTTTCTGCATTAAAATACGGTGTAGGCTATGGGCACAAGGTTACTTAACAGGCTTCTCAAGGTTGAAGCAGTGGCATAGAAAGAACCAGGAAGCGCTCAATCACACAGCACAAGAGAAGATCGCTGCTATAGAAATCAAGACCAGACAGCACAAAGAAAAAAAGGGGCCAGAATGAGAATAACCCTTAGAATCTCTGTCCTAAATAGTAAGATAAGATTACTTCATATTTTTATATGAAAAGCAGTAAAGGTATCATTTGTTCCTACCTGTTACAGCCAGAAGGGCACCAAAGATTTTAATCAAAGCTAGAACAAAAGATATTCCAAAGTATCCAGTCAAGGAGAAAAAGAATGCATAACCATAAGTCTGAACTGGATGCTGCAACAACAACAACAAACTGTTAGGAAAAGGCAAAACAAACCCTGAGGTATTGCAAATGACAAAATGACACAGAGCTACAGACTTTAATCAACTGTGTGAGCAATAATAAGCTGTTCAACAATGCATTCATGCAAAGATCCTTATTTAATTTTAGTTAAATAATGTAAAACAATAATTAAATTATAATCTCAAAAGTCTGGTTTTCTGGTTTTATTTTGTTTTTAAAACATTACCTTACTTTGTACAACAAAGACTGCATCTGGTTAATGTATGAATTACACAAGTCAACTGGTTTACACGAAGGAAACCAACAGAGAAGTGGTGAGATTTTCAAAATTATACAGAGCAATGTTTCCCAATGAAGCTGTTAAAATGAAAAAAGGAAATCTTTACACCTACCTTTGAGCAAAATGCTACTGCAGGGCTTAATCCACTGGTGCATATTAATCCCAATAAAATATACACAAAACCTATTGAATAGGAATACAAAACCTGGAATAGTTTAAGAGAAAATAATTACCCGCTGACACTATACAAAAATAGAAATTAAGTGATTTCAAATACGTGGCCCTATTAACATATTCAATTTGCCTGAGTTGAATTTGTAGCATTTAAAGATATTTTCGCTCCCATTTCTGTAACAGTTGATGAACAGTGGAAAGGGAATAACTCTTCCTGTGCACAACAGGACAGATTTGTTAGGCTTGTCAGTTAACAACACCCTGAAGTTAAAGTTGATTGCCATAAATTCTTCAAACTAAGGATTTCACCAATTAAAATTTAACACAGCTATATAGCTAAATAGCCTGAATAATATGTAAAACATTTTCAAACTTTTCCTACTCAAGCACTCAACCATCATGACATGTCAGGTGAAGTGTGACCTGTGCTACTTCTGCTCGTGAACACTGTGCACCTGCTAATGTTGTAGGATATAAAATCCTCACACAGGGCAACCTCTGGCCTAATTTGGCCTTCAAAAGAGAATATACCTGACAAACGGATAAGCTTTTAATTCTGTTTCAAATCTCATTTAATACACAGCTTCAAACTGGCAAAAACATCTTCATCCTTCCCTTTTCCATGTAAGGACAGGAGTTCACGCTGGAACTGCCTGTCTCTGCGCAGGCACAGAGGGAAGCGTTCAGCAACCAGTTCTCATGAAAAAAGGGGACAGAGGGGACAGAGCACAGGACGATCCTACAGGTGCCCACCCCCTAGAACACAGTTTTAAAGCACTTGGTGCCATTTTTTTTCCTCCCCTCCAACTCACTGTAGCATCTCAATGGTTTGCAAAAATGAATCTATTAACAATCTACCAACAATTGATTAACTATGTCAAGAGAAGACAGTATGTATTTTTTCCCAGCTTTACAGTAAATGGCTATTTCAAAAGCAAAATTGTTTTCAACATCTAACTTTAAAAACCAATGACCTGATTTTCAGAGCACTTAATTTACACATTGTTTATATGTAGAGGAGTTAGCCCTCAGTTCTCCACTTGCCTTTCCCGGCATCCAGCTTTTCTTCCAAACTATCCCAAAGATCTCACTTCACACAGTGAGCAACACATAGATAGTTGTCAGGAAGTGTGATATAAATCACTTGCTTAGAATCACACAAAGGAAAAAATCAGGTGTAATTTTCCAGAGCATTGTTTAGTGTTTTAGTTACAGGATATCTTCTCTTTTCAAAATTGCTTAACGCCGGGCTAGTTTCAAATTCTGCAATGAATCAGAGATCTTATCGATGACAGGTTGCCTTACTACTCAATCATATTTCTCCGTCGAGACTATTAATGGAATATGATCAATTTTAATAAAATCCACTGATAAAAATGATGCTAACAACCTCAACAGCCGCTAGTTACTCTGATACTGTCTATTAAAAAACTGTATTAACACCATTAAGAAAATAATTCCCTTCACAAACAATTCTCAGGGTCATATTTAACACATATTAATGAAAATGTGCATTGATTTTTAAATGAGACCATGTTCATAACTGAATATTGATATTCCCGACTCTTACTCTAAATTCAATTTATCTTTTAATCTCATTAGTCTAAGATATTTGTTACTGCAATTCTACACATTCCCTTGCTTTTGAAATTTTACTATACTCAATGTTTTTCTCCCTTTTATCCTTGTTATGAAGCAACAAGGCAGAAAGTCATGAAAAGAAAAAGAAATTATGTAAACTTTATTGATCATTGATTTACTGATCTATTTATTTAAATAGAATTTGAAATTCCATACTTTTCTCTATTACTGCACAGCTCATTTCACAAGCTCTATTTTCTTAAACAACTTCTAATGGCGTTAATCCAAATGCCTTTGCTCTGTACTAAGAGGCAACCACTGAACTTTGAGGAGGTTAAGTTTCAACAGGGTTGAGAACTATCATATGAGCTCAGACTCTTCAGTCACATCTGCTGTTCCTTTTATGTTAAATTCCATTCTTTTTCATCATTAATACTGACGTTAATGTTTCTTTTTGAGATTTTTTTTTAGTCTCAACGTTAATGCCAGTTAGACCCATCAAAACTCTGACAGGGTTTTCAGCAGTTTCAAACAATGCAAGTTAGATCTATATTTGGTTGCCTGTACTGTTCTGGACAATAATGCCTTTGTAATATCCACACATCGCTCTTCATGTAGCTCTGTCAGTGCATTTTGAATAGCACTACTTACTCCCATTTTCCCTTACAATAATAAAATCAAAAGTCGTGTTAGCAGAACATGATACTGCAATTATATCCTGTTCTCTTCAAAAACTAACTCACGTTTAGTACTGGTAAGTATTTACGTCAGATTTTCAAAGATATTTTAGATGGCTAAAGACAGGCAGGTAGTTAGTGAGGCTTCCTGAAGCACTAATCACCAATTACCAATGGCATCAGTGGAAGTTAGAAGACTTGAATATTCAAGAAGTGCTCAACTATCTAAAAATCAGGCCCTAAACTGCAATTTGATTATGCAAAGCAACTGATGAGAAAGTTAAATGTGATGTCTGACTCAGAAGGCAAAAAAAATTTTCACCTACAAAAAGCGATTTTTGTAGGTCTACAAAAGCGATTTCTGAAATTCTGCTAGTATTACTCCACCAAATTCTTTGAAGACAATATAAGACAAACAAAATCTGTATTTCCTTAACCACTACACTGATTCTCTATAAACTGTATGAATATACAAAGTCAACACATCATCTGGCAGCCTAACATGAAATAAAAGGTCTTCTTTTTATATTCAGCTCTTTATAACAGAAGCATCACAAGGAAGATACCAATTACCAAACGAACACTGTCAGGAGGCAAATGGCAAGAAAGCAGTTACAGACTGTACTTGGTTTTGGACCTCTGACATTATGGCTATGGCATTATGGCTGCATGTCTGGCAGCAGTTAACTGTGGATACTGAGGAAAAAAGAAAGGAACTCAAACAAGAATAAAGTAGTATTTTTCAGGCATATCCCACCTTCCAGAAACTTGCAGCTCAAAGTTCTTAAGCCATCCTAATGAATATAAGGTATAATCCAAGCCTCCTCCTAATTATTTTTATCTCCATTAAGAAGCTATATTACTTGAATTTTTCATAAACAAGAGACTGGGTTTTCTAGTCATATCCAACAAGCTAAATATCAAACGCGTCAAGTGCTTGACTAAATATCAAGAATTATTTGCATTTTTGGCAGTTAAAAATGTATACTGGAATAAAAGTTTTGTTTACTTTAGAGAAAAAGATGTGAAATGCAGACCAAGTTTGCCAAAAGAGGAAAAAAAAAAAAAAAAGATGTCAGAATGCATGTTCTGTACTAATATGAAAAAAATGAACAAGACTTTTTCAAAGCTATGTATTTTGCTGAATCAAGAACAGACTTATCTATATCAAAAGAACAACATATATTTTTAGTAAATTTTAAGTGCCTGACCACACAGAAACCATTCCACTGATTTTGATTGATTTTGGGGTTGCTTGGCAGACTCTTCCCTTTCCATATAAAAGAAAATATTGCTAGAAAATAAATTCTTTTGTAGCTACAATATACATTTGAAACAGTATACAGAAAGTAGAACCCCTGAAAGGTAACGAGTGAATACACAAAAAACTATTATTTACGCAAGCAAAAGAAAAGCAGATTAATTAATGCCTTGTCATTGCCTGACCCATGTCTGATGAAATAAGCACTTAAAATTGCAAAGCATTTCAATTTCATATTAATTCAGGTCTTCATATCTCCCCCCGCCTCCTGCGGACAGCTCATCACTTTGAATACTTAAGTACTCCCAGAGTCTGTGTGATAGAGCACTAAATTAGAATCTGGTATTTACCATTTCTGAATTAGAACCATTGTGCAACTTCATAGCTTTTTCCTGCACATTTCCTATAACTGCATCTGCGCAGAGGGCAAGTGATATTAGGACCACACCTAACATAAAAAGCAAGAAACAACAACAAAAATGTATTCAGAATATTTATCAACAAAACAGAATAGTGATGAAAACCACTCTGTGTTCTGAAAAAACAACTCAGAAATAGAAAAAAAGCAAAAAAATAAATCTGTATATCATATTGCAAATGTCAACAAAACTACTTCATTATACTGATATAAGTTTGAACAATCTATAAAGCATTATTTTCCTGGTTAAACCCAGACCACTACGTGTGTCTGATCTTGACAGAAACATTGGGGCACTGCTGTAATACAAGTAAACTGTATTTTTTGCAGTGGCAAAAGTGAGGGAATAAAAAAGTAGTACTCCAAAAATGCACTTTAGGAAGATAAATTATGAGAGAATATATCCTGTTAAGCAGCAAACCTTAGGTTATTTTCCCTGACAAAGGAAAAAATCTACTATACATTTAACATCAAAATAGAGTAGTGATAGAACAAATGCAAGAGTCTACTTCGCAGTGGAAAACTTTCATTACTAAAGTACTGCTTTTCAAAAAAAAATACTGTTGAGTTACAAAATCCATGCTTTTATGTTGTCATACCTCACAACAACAGAATCTTTAGGCATGTAATCAGCTTTCCAATGACAAGAACTAATAACTACCTATGCCAGCCAATACATTTCCCAACCTCTAAACTTTGAATCTTCCATGACTGTAGCAACTGTTGCATTTAACATTGCAAGAGTTAGAAATTAATAATGCACATAAATAAAATTTCAATTTTACTAAAATATACCACATTAACTTGTCACGTAAGAGAGGACTGTGATAGTGCTGCATTTACCAAATAGTGGCAAAATTCATGAACAGGAGCTGCAGCGGTATGCAGTAGATAAAGCATGACTAAGAATTATTGAGTAAGGGTGCTAAATAAGTTCTCAGAAACATAAAGCCTGGAACGGTTACTAGATGCTTCCACTATTAAGAAACAGTGGATGTCTGCTGCCTCCATTATTACATCAGTCCAAAATTTTAAAGGAAGAAAACACTAGAAGTAGACTATTCAAGAGATCTCCTAGGTTCAGGATTAATCCAACCACTGTACAAGTATATAACACATTCTTTCTATTGACAACTTATTCTTCCATGCCAATTGAGATAATAATTCCACTTAAGTTTCTTCACATCAGAAGCTCAAAAATATATTAGTTCTGATTTTATACAGCATAGAAAAGCTAGAGTGGGTACCCAGAATATGATCTACAGGAAGTAGAAAGTAAATTATTATGAAATGGTAAAAGATTGAAAGGTTTAACCAGAAAAATAAAATCCTCAGATTTTGAAGTATTCTAAATGTTCAAATGGCATTTTGACAATTTTATTTTACTATCTCTATTTAGAAGAAACTATTTCCTGAAAACAAGCACAGGATATTTCAACATCAGGCATGATACTTTCAGAAAGTTAAAAAGCTAAAAGGTAAGGCTTAGAAAGAAATGCCTCTTCTGCCACAGATGTAGTACCATGACACAATGTAATCTGCATTTTTAGTGCGATACCTGAAGGCACTACACCAAGAACATTTAGACTCTTTATGGAACGCTTACTGTAGACAAAATAAGCATTTTATGAAACTATAAAGTACATTATATCTTTACCTGTCAAGTTGAAGTTTGGTGCAACCGTGCTGTCAGCTAAAGTAAACCATATTAATCCAAGACTCATACACAGGGCAGCAGAAACATCTGCAATATTATAACGTTTTCCTACAAAAGCAATACAAACAACATGAATAAGACTGTAATACTCTTAGTATTTTGGATTTACCGCAGGCTAGAACCTAGACTCAGAGGAAAAAACTGTTTCAATGTCATTCTTCTATTAAAGGACATGGCCTAAAGTCCTGACCTTTCATGGTCAGGATCCCTCCCCTCTACAGCAACAGTTCCTAACAAGAAAGGCCGCCTTTGCAGATGCGATCTGATTTTTGTGCCCAATTTTACTTATATTCATGAAGTACATACTCCCTCACAAATCACCATCTCAACAACCTCAGGACAGCTTGGATACTTTCTGAAGTCCACTTTCTCATGTAAGACATTGCAGCTGCCCTAGTGATCATAGGGAGAAACTGTTCCTAAGCAGTTAGCCGTCTAGTTGGAAATCTGCACGTTTAGAACCCTACATTGTTTTTCAGTTTGGGGCAAACAGGATGAGAGGGGGGAAGGAATAAGAAAAGGAGAATAGAAAGACAGGAACTGGTATGCCTTGTTCTTAATAACCTATTATTTTTACTCAGAAGTCATGGCTTCCATATAAGTTTCTAAGGAAATTTTTCCAGTATGGAAAATTGTGACTGAAAAATATTCACAGCTTCTGAGACTATTATATGTGCATAATTTACACACACAATAGTATATATAGTACACATCATATATACTATATTCTCAGAAAAGTATATATATCTATATAAAGTCTGTATGTAGACACACACACATTGTACACATTAGAGTTTTAAAAAGTTTTCAGAGACTAATCTTCCCTTAATTCAAATGATATACCATGACTCTTACTAAACAATTAAGGGTGTATGAGTGTGCATGTGTACATAAGCATGCAAAGTTGTATGGTTGACAAGGCTGGATGAGATTTTTCTTTAAATGCATTTAGGGGTCCAGACAGAGTTCTCAGGAAGTTCAGGCTTCTATTGTGAAGAGAAAGCCAGAACTAACTACAAAAGAAATGAACAATTTTGAATTCTGCTCCCTAACACTTTCATATGCAAAGTTTTATTGACTTAATGAATCCTGACTTACCATAGAACGGAAAACTGAATACTATGCTTAAAACTTACTATAGCACAGGTACAGGAGTATGTTTATTTACGTAATTACAGTATTTTCTGTTGTTTTCCAGATCCCTTTTTTTATTACTAGACTATGAACAACAACTTTAGGATGAGGCATACAGCATTTGTGTACCCAGAATTAAAATCAGATGTATTTCTTAGTAAACATTTGTATGGAAAAAATAAAAAGGGGCGGGGGGGGAGGAGGAAGGTGGGAAGGCAGGAGGAGAGGCAAGCTTTTTAAACAAAATGCATGGGGGATTTCTTCAAAAATTATGCCTGCATTTTTTTTAATTTCTAAGTTTTTCATCAAAAATGGTTCATTTGTTTTTTAAACCCAGTTGTTTCACAAAGTGACTTAAAAATAAGAAGGCCTGCTTAAAAAAGAACTTTTCTGACTGACCTATACCATTTCCCTGCCCCATCTTCTGTTCTGTTTAATCTATATGTTTTTTGAGATGTTCTTTCAGAAATTCATGGGTTTTGGCAGGTAGTAAAAACACTATCTTTTCCTCTGCAAGCAAGAATTGCAATAAAACTTAAAGAAATACAAGATTCCACACATGATCGCCTCCCAAACAACAAAAAATACTTATCAGCAAAATGAACGCTTACCTTGTATAAAAACCCCGCCTATCATAACTGGAATCAGTTTACAGCACTTGAAGATGACTTGAGTAGGGTAATTCAGATATCCTAACGAGGTATTTGACAAACCCATAGTTCCCACTGTTAAAAAGGCTATTATCATGTAGGTTTTCCCAGGAATTCTACAAAATATAAACATAAATCTTGGTATTACAGACATATTGCAATTCTAAAAGGGATTTAGCTTGGACAATCTGGATAAAAGAATAACTTCGTAACAGATCTTGGGCATTTTTCTCATTGATTCTCACCCCATAATAGAAACTTAAAAATGAACAAAAATAAGCACTTTCAAATTTAATTTAATTACCACTAATAATTTACATTCAAATATAGACACTATAAAAACTCGGGAAGTATTCAAGCGATAATTTCTTTATTTCCTTCTGAGGATGTATATCACTTACGAAAGAATCAATACATAAATTTTAAGTTATTTGGCAAAGGAGACACAGTAGGTTCATATACCTACAAATCCTCCCTGTCACGGTCTCTGGATCAATTTTTTCGCAATGTTTTCACAAAGCCAATGACATTTTTAGAGTGGAGAAAATGGAAACATGTACAATTATACAAGTAAAAAAATGAAAGATAAGTGACTTAAGTATCACCAAATAGCAGCCTGCCACTCAAAGCCAAATTAAGCAGCATGAGATGTCTTGCTGTAAAACACTGTCTTACCCATAATTCAGTCTGTAACATAGGCATATTCTGAGGTATGTTAGCAAAATAACTGTATAAGAAGACTTAAGAAGGACAGAATTTACTATAAAAAGTAGGAAATAAATTTTTAACATCTGTAAGAGGACGTACAGATTACAGAAAACAAAATGTTAAAAATATTAAGATTTACCTTTACCTTACAACATGCAGGGCTACATTCCATAAACTGAACTGTTTTTATAAACAAAATGTGAATACTAATTATAGAAAGCTAGACAGGCAAAAAAAATGTATTATCTAAAGCATTTGAAGGATCTCAAAACATAAGATGACGGTGTTTAAAACACAAATTATATTTCTTTCAAAGTTACATTGCTTGGCTATAAAACAATTATACAACCTAAAAATCAGTATATAAAACATCATGCAAGGATAACTACAGGTAAGGAAGACTGGATATGCTCAACTAAGAAAATACCCTTTAAATGCACTTTTTAAATTTACAAATTTAAAAGGCTCATGGCAGCCTCCGTCCAAGCTAAAAACAAACAAACAAACAACCCAAACAAACAAAAAAACAAACAAACAAACAACAAAAAAAAACACCAGTTTGCAGGGACTGCAGTTTGAGAGGAAACCATAAGAATGGCCACAGGGCCACAGTGAGTCAGATAAGACTACCTCATTTCCACAGGATTCAAGACTGAAAGAATCTCCTTGTTTAAGTACAGTGAAGACTAGTTTTATGGCAGAGGGTTTCAAGTAGAATTTGAAATAAAAAATATAAAGCAAGAAAGTTCCTTTGATGAAAGCTTAAATGATCACATCAAACATTCAGCAGACCTGTGATGCTCTAAGATACATAGTTTTTGAGGAATGTACTGCTAAGGAGGTACAGAGCTCTAAGGAAAGCGTATTACATGAGAGATGGCTGGAAGTGCCACGAAGTGCAGTCTGCTTGTTCTGGACACAACCACCCATGGCAGCACACACATGAGTTAGTCTGTATCAGATAGCTTGGGGAAACAAACGGCTCCCTGAGCAGGTCAACATGACAATACAGGCTTCAAATCTAAGCAGGTGCATTATCTGGTTACGTGTATGTTCTGCCAAGCCAGATATATATGTATACACACATATATAGAATGTTCTCCCTATTACAGAGGAGTTGTATTTTAGAAGTTGCAGGATGTATGCTGTAAATAATCCTACTTTAGATAAAATCCAAGTAGTGAAACAAACAGGTTCACATCTTGGAAGCTGTTTATTAATATAAGAGCCTTAACTTAATAGCATCCTAGTTCAGAGCCTAAGCTCTATTACTGATCATAGTAATGCTTTGACATATTTATTCTCACAGTGTATCCAAAAGGGCATCTTACCTTACACATGTAAAGAAAATAACAATAATAGCTAAATGGTTTTGACAGATACTAAAAGATATGTATGTAAAAACAGAATCACAGAATGCTGAGGGTTGGAAGGGACAAAACAAAGGATTTAGACCCAGGAATTTCTAATTCACTAACTACAGCATGTCAGACATGACAGAAAATGAAGGGAACTCATAGTTGAAGATACATGCTCCTGTTTACTTTTACTAATCATAAGCTTACTTATTAAATATTTTCTAACACTGTCCAATAAGTTAATTTAACTATGAAACTGCTACCACAGCCTCACAATATTCACAGTCAAACAAAAGATGTTAAAAATATTATACATACCTTCTCCTTTTGTCCTGAATCAACTGCAATTCTATTAGTCCAAATATGGAATAAAATCCAAACTGCACTAAAGTAAGGTACCAACCAAACGGTTTAAAGCCTTCCACTGAAAATATCAGTTCCTATTAAAAAAAAAAAAAAATACAGTGAGGTCATACAAACAGTAAATGAAAACAAATCAAGAGATTTATTTTTTTCTTCAGATACATGCAAAACTATTATTTGCAGCTATTAATTATATTAATTATTAACTAGAATTCATCTGCCATATATTTTTCAGTACTTGCAAAGTACTGAAAAAGACAATTTAGTTTCTGCAAAACATGAGAAACGTTATTTCTGGTATAACTCATGAAATTAATGGACTGATTCCTCAAGTGAATACATTTGATCCATGAATATTCACTCCAAATTATGGATGGATTCCTGTCTGCATTTCACTTGAATTTCTATTCATTTACTCAGACTTTGTTTTTAGTCAGAATTTATAAATAGCTTGCAATAAATTAAATACAAACTTTCTATAAAAGACAAATTTACCAGTAGACAAGTTTGCTGTTCTTTTGTTTCTTAGGAACATGAACTTCATATTTTGACTGTCTACATTAAATAGCATTTGTGAGCTTGTAAATAGGCATGCTGTATAGATATCTAGAACCAGAGTGAATTTTTACAGAAAAATATACACAGTACATAAGGAATTATGCAGCCAATTACCTGCAGAGATGACAGTAGAGCCTACACTTAAAAAACCCAACTGCCTAAGTATTTTCCTTTTTAAGATTCTGCTTTCAATTACTGGCAACTGTTGAATCTAATTGTTCAGATTTTTTTTTTTCATTTTAACAAGCTTCTCAGATGTTTCCGAAAAAAGCATGAGAAAAAATAAGATTTTTTGACAATCTTTGAAAATATTCAGCTGAACTTCAGAAGAGAAACCAGAAATGCAACTGGTCAAGATAAGAGAAAATACAGTTAGCAGAAATAGAAAGCTCACAGAAATGCTTAAACTGCTATAAAACTTACGATTTGTCTGAACACTACTCTTCTGCTTAACAAACAACCACAGCACATACTTCAGTCTTCTCAAGAATTAAGAGCAGAGAGAACAATGAACTATTACCATTTTAATGGGCATACTGAACTAATCTGAACTGATCACACTTACTGTCAATGATCTAAAAGTTTCAACTTCAATAAGGACTTACATGGTAGTCACTGTGACTCTAAAGCTCATTTGTTTTTAGTAAAAACAATAAGTCATGCACATAGAAGTTAAACAGTTAACAAACTCCAACTGTATCAAAACTTGTGGGCAAAGAGAAAAATCATACATTATATACCTATTACTCTTAACTCCTACCTTGACTTTGCAATTCGTATTTGCTTTAAATGTCTTTGGATATTAAATTAGCTGCTATAATATTATGCTATTAAAAAGAGAAGGAACATAGTGTAAGTGGCATAAGACATAGGTTCATGGCATTTACCTGTAAATATCCATAGACTAGATAAAACATAAAAACTCCAGAAACACAGATGAAAAACTGAGTAGGTTTGTTAAATTTGCTGAGATTCATGCCAAGAACTACAACATCATCTACTGATTTAATATGAGGCGACATAGCCTGAGATTTGGAAGGTACACTGATGGAAATGTATTTTCTTGACGAATTAAACTTAAGATCCATGATTCCTCGGTTGCTGCATTCGGTATTTCTGTTATCTTCTTTTTGTTCTTCTCCCTCGTTTGTTCTCCTTGTTTCTGTCTGAAAGATGGGAGAAATGCTAAAGTCAGATGAGATTTAACATATGACCTTCCAAAAATGACAGGAAACAAGCATGGAGTTTATATAAAAATGTAAAGTTTCAACGGTTTCACTGGTTTGATGAGTTTTTTGGTTTTTGGGTTTTTTTTTTTGGTTGTCCAAAGTTAAAGGCCTTTCTTCTGTTCTAACATTCTTACTTCCATTCATGTGGGAACAATTCCTATACTCAAAGAAGAGAAGGGAGGGAAAAAAAAAAAAAAGGCAGCAGCAACAGAAAAACAGACTCTGTTTCAGCCTCTAACTGATTAAGAGGAGTGACTACTCGGGATATGACTGATTCCATGCTCAACCATAATGAAAGTATAGTATGGTATGCAGGCACTGTAGTTCTATCTAGTTTAGTTCATTTTCACAGTAGGGTGTACCAAAAGTAGCCTAACATATATGAAAATGCTAACAAAAAGATTAAAAGGACAGTTGTGGAAAAAGTGTGGTTACCTAGTGATATATACAGTATGGCAGTACCTTTAATATTAACCACATGGAGCCATTTCTATATGTAACGTAAAACAAAACTGGTGACTGAAGCCGAGTGAAAAAAAAAATAGCAGTTCACTAGATTGGCAGGCAAATAACTTTTTTCTCCAGTTGAGTGGAGAGCACGATATTTGAGGCAGTGGTTTCCCCTCCCTGCCCCTTCCATTTCTCATTTTTCAGCCTCAGGCTACACACACTGGTCAGTCCATTCTTCCATGATCTTTAGCTGCAGGTCAGCAGCTAGTTCAGTCAGCAGTCAGTAACTAAATGTTGCCTCAACTCTTTAATGCTTTCTTTTCTCCAGCTTAAAAATACTTCTCATCCCAAAACTACAAAAATCCCTTCTCTCACAATTTTCAGATTGTAAGTGTGCTTATATAAAAGGTAAGTCATGATACATTAACCTAGGATCTCCCCTTGAAATAATTTTCCAGAAAAAGGAAATGCAGCAAGTCTAATATACACAGACATTGGTGAGTCATTGTGCAATAATAATAATAAAAAAAAAATACAAGTTTGGTCGAAAAATGAGGGATGAATATAAAGCTTGCAATGCCATTTTCTTTTCTGATACAAGTAATTATCAAGCTGGAATAAGATTCCTATTAAAGTTCAGAAAGAATAGCTTGGGGACTGTAATAACAATTTAGGACCTATGATAACAATTTCTGTTTAAATTCAGAGCTCCTCAGTTCAGAACTAAAGCAGGAGATAGAAAGTTTACCCTTGTGAATTTTTAGTTAATCGTGAAGTGAGGCAGCCATAAAAAAAATAAATAAAGAAGGCAGGGAAGGGAGAAAGGAATAAGGAATAAGTAAAAGGTTAAGCAGCCTCTTTTCAACAGAGACAGGAACGGTGGGACAGTGCACATGCTCAGTTTTCCAAGGATACAAAACCAGAAGGAGGGGCTGACAGGCCAGAAGGCTGCACTGCCATTCAAAGGGACCTCAACAGGGTGCAGAATGAGGCAGAGAGGAACCTCAGAAAGATCAACAAAAGAAAATGTGGAAAGAAAGTGCTTTGTGCATGAGAAGGTGGGGACTGATTGGCTAGGGTGCAGATACTCAGAGAAGGACACGGGTGGTCAGCTGGACAACAAGCCCACCCAAGCCAGGCCCTTTCCACGGCCCTGGGCATTCTGCACAGTGGTTGGACTAGACGATCTCTAAAGGTCCTTTCCAACCTTGACCATTCTGTGAAGTACCAGCATCACCCTACAAGGCACACATGGACTTTACATGGAATATCATTGCTGTGATCATCCTCAAAGAAAGATGACCTCAAAGCCTGGCTGCAGAAAATTGTTATCAGGATGACTTAAGGGAATAGAGTCCATTCTTGTGAAATGAAACAGGATGACAGCTTTACTTGTTTAGCCTAACAAAGAACATATGAAAAGGGGATGAGCTTACTTTTAATAAAAGCATCACAGAGGTTACTGCTAAGGTGAGAAAACAGCTCTAATTTTAAGGACAGTGGCATGAGAATGGGTTTGAACTGATCATGCACAAACTTTATTAGAAATTAACCTCTGACTTCTCATTGATCAGTGTTGCGTAACAATCCAAAAAAAAAAAAAAAAAAAGAAGAAACTACTCAATTGTTTTAAAATGAGAATTCTATAGAAATGTTTATATATAGCTGTTAAGACTGGGCTTTGTAACTGAGAAGCTCTCCTTTAGTCCTCTGTTTACAGTATTTCTCAGAACTTCCCTTTTCCCAGAAAAAAAAAAAAAAAAGATGTACTAGGTTAGCACTCTAAATTTCAAGGCCAAGATGCAAATCACTATGAAGACAGGGAAAAACATCCATTATTGACACTTTAGCTAATTCCATTTTTTCATTAGCATCTATTCAGATCTCTCTTGAGCAGTGTACGCTACCCCTGGGCAGACCTACAGTATTTCTTAAGGTGACTATTTCTCAGTAGAACCACGAGCTGCTGAGAAGTAATTTGAGCCTCATTTTTCACTTGAAAGGGAACACAGGGAAAGGGAACCCAATCACGTACGGTCACATGCTCCTCTGGAGTCTCACAATACAGGGAACTGTGCAGTGCCTACTCTCATACCTAAGTTTTCCACTTTGGCCACTGATTTAGATATTACTTAACAGCTTCATGAGTGGGACAGAGCACCAAAGCTGGATGAGAACCAGAGGGCAGGACAGAGAGTAGCAAGCAGCAGTTATTAATACAACTTTGTATTTTCAATTATTTATATTCAATATAGTTAATCAGCAACAATGTCAGGCTTTATAATCTATCTGTTTAACCTCCTGAAGATGATTAAGGCTGCCACGAAAGCACTAAGAAACAGCTCTGAAAATTACAGCTCTGAGAAATTCCTCAAGCAACTGATTCACCTGTTGAACAAAGATACTGCAAAAATCCATTTAACAAGAATTGAGTAGCTCCTAAGTCTCCCTGATTCACGTAGCATTGCAGTCCCCTTCTTTTCTCCTAGTTGGTGTAAAACAAATAGACAAAATAAACAACACATTATTTAGGTAAAAAATACTTTTTGTTCTTTTGTCCTTCACAAAAAAACAAACAAACAAAAAATATTAAGACTTTAGACAAGACTTTAATACAAAGGTAAATAATAGCTTGGAATCAATAATATGCAGAAATCACCAAATAACTAGAAAAATAAGCTTTCCTTAACTTCTGAAAGTTCACAGTTTGTAATAACCGTCATAGAAGAATATTTTAAGTAACAGATTTTTTTTTTTTTTAATCCTGAAAAGCATTATTTTAGAAACTGCCTGGGTGGAAGCAGGCCATGAAGTTCAGCTGCACAAGCTCACCGGCTCGGCTAGAAAAAGCCGCTGTCAGGAAGGTGCTGTCAGGAAGATCACTTCGACAAGCCACCCGAGGTGACAACGGACCTAAATTCCAACGCCAGCCCTAACCAGGGCTCACTTCCTGTGGAAGCCACTCCACGAGCGCCCGGGGGCTGCTCGAGGCTGCAAGGCCACAACCACCCGCCCGTGGGAGCGGAGCTTCTCCCTGGGGGCGGCTACGTGGCTCACGCCCGGCCGGGCCCGTGGCCAGCACGGAGC
>NW_010585841.1:0-13980 GCF_000705375.1 Tinamus guttatus | reverse complement strand
GGGGCGGGGTCTGCGCCGAGAGGGGTTGGTGCTGCGGGAGGGGCCGCTCCTCCCGGGGCTCTCCGGGCCGGGCGGGGCCTGCGCTCCCGGCCGGGCCGCGGCACCCGAGGGGCTGTCGTGGCGTCCGCGTCCCCCCCGGTAACACCCCGCCCTTCCAGGGGACGTCGCTGCAGGGTTTCCCCCGCGGCGGTGGCGAGCGGGGAGGGGCGAGCCCCTTAGTAGGGGGACAGGTGTGGGGGGAGGGCCCAACGGCCGCCACCAACTGCCGCCCTCGTGCCCCGGGCGCCTCTTCCTGCACTCCCTATAAATTAATAATCATTTTTTATACATTTCGGTAATGCTTGGAAAGTTCAGAGTTGTGCTCACGATGTTTTAAAAATTTTTCTTTGCCGAAGCTAGCATAGTAAATCAGTATGCATGATAGATAGTACTGACAAGTATACTGACATTTAAGGTTAGCATTTTGAGAATAATTTTTAAGTGATAAATATCAAAAATTGAGTGTGTACTTCAGGCAGGCTTAAAAAAACAAAACTCCAAAACCTTTCAGCAAAACATTTCTGAAAAAAAGACAACTATTAGTAGTTGCTGAGAAAATAGAGCAACAGGCTTGTTGAGAGGTTCTAGCACTAAGTTGGGATTTCATTTTTTGGGGTTGAGGGTTTTTGCATTTGGCAAACTGTGATGGGGATGGTGCTTTTTGGTGTCTCCATAAAGAAGCAACTACCCCACTAACTTAAGTAAGTGAATGCAAGCTTTCACGTGGTCATTTGCTAGCTTCTTATAGCTAAATTCTCTAGGCATGTCATCTTTTAATATCTTTCCTATTATGGATATAGTAGAGTGATCATTTCTTTACCTTTTTTTTTTTTTAAACCCTTTTACGGGTATTAGAATGGAGAACTTGCTTGTAGTGTAAATGACAACAAAGTATCCATCCATATGAAGTTTGAAGACAGTTAAAATACAAGAGAGGTAAGAGTTGGACTTTGATGAGTGCTGGAATGACTGAGTAGAAGCAGGCACATGGGAGGAAAGAGCAAGCCATGCTACTAAATAGGATTGGCTTATGGTTAAAGTTAAGTTTACTTGATTTAGTCATCAGAGATCTTCTGCCTAGTCCTAAAGAATACATGCTATTTTTTATTTCCAGTGCATTATTCTATTGCCATTATTCATATACCATCATTCAGCCTTGGAAGAATGTGGAGCAGGATGTATACTTGAGAATGTTTGGGCTTTTTTAAGTGAAGTGGAAGAATGGACCATGAGGAGGATGTTTATTATTGATCTCTCAGATGGTTTTGCAGTCTGCAATATGAGCACGTATGGATTACTGATAAAGCTGGAAAGCAAATTACATTTTCTTTTACTGGTTTTAAAAATGAAGTTAGGGCTTATGAAAGGTACTGGATTCAGACTCTGGAGACTGAACTGCTCTGTTTACCCACGAAATAGATGTTGTACATCACTAGCAGAGGCAGTGGAAATACCAAAGACCTTATGCCAAAGGTTCTCATTCTGCCTCTCTGTATTTCTTATTCTTGACCAAGTGAAGGTGCCAAAGGGCAAGTTCACTCTGTGGGCAGCTTAATTCTATGGCTTTCTTCTAGTATGCATAAGTTAAGATGCAAAATAATGATGGTTACAGTTATTACTGACAGAAAACTTTTGTTTGCTATAGTCAAACTTGGAAATGTCAACTTTATTGTGTTGGATCGTATTGTCTTTCTGGTCTTGCCTAGATTGTTTCTGCCTTTTGCTACTCTGAGACTCCTTGAATGTGAGCATTTAAAATTTCTCAAGTGTAAAATGGTGTCCATATACCCGTACTCCATTTAATGTGTTGTGTTGTGAATTAACAGAACAGAGCCATTTTTCTTGTTTGCAAAGGGGGACACAAATATGGAATGTTTCTAACAAGTGCACGTCCTGCTTTTTGCTAGTAAATTATGGGCAGTAATGTACTTGTACCATAGTATGTTTTACTATTAAGATTTAAAGGAGTAAAAGCATCTTCTCTGTACCCGCAAAAATTACCCACTACTGCAGGCATGTTTCCTCCTGAAACATGTAAATAAGTACACATATACACAAGCATTATCACCTGCTTGATAAATAAATTAATGAAGGGAAATAATGTATTTTTTTCTCAAGTTCAGTATGAAAGGCAAATTAGCACTGCTTTTAATAGTTTGAATCATCCTGTCAGTGCTATGAGACTTTGTTTGCTTTGTATAAATAATTCCAGAATCTACTGTGTTGACTAAAACATGATAAATGTAAATCGGTTTGTGACACTTGATACAGTTTAAAGGAATGTAATTTACTGCTTTTAATGTCTCTACCAGACATGATGGGGTATTACACAGAAATCTTCCTGTTTTTATATAAATTATACTTAGGGTTGCATACAAGTTGAATAAGTATTATGCAGAAGTTAGTATTGTTCTGATAAAAGTGTTTTTTGGCTGTCAGAATTTGTCCACTGAATCTGTGGGAATTAGATGAATGTAGAAACCTGATTGACAAAAGAAGAAAGGATGTTTATCTTCACAGTTGTAGAGTGCATAGCAAAAGTTCCATTCTCCTACTGATTAATATAATGCTATTGTTAATTATGTAATACAGTACATTTCCTAGTAAGATTTCCTTACCAGTATCAGCTTTGTACAGATATTTATTTATTCTTCGAGTGTGCTGTGGGACAACGTGACGAAAATAAATGAGACACCTATAGAAGAAAGACTTGCTTGGCTTTTTGCTGGGAATGTTTTTAAATTAAGTATATGTGCCTATCCACACTGGGGCTACCTAGTTAGGTATCACAATATCAATGTAATTTTTAAAAGGTTGTATTTTATCTTGTAAATAAATATTATTTAGACTTCTGTAATAAATGCTTTAAATGCTTTTCTGAATACTTTCCTGTCATTTTATATAATAAAATTCCAACTGAAATGATTTTTCTTAAGCCTGTTTCTTAAAAAAATTAATGTATTCCATGAAGTAATGCACTTTACTGCCTTAGAAGCTAAATTGTAGTTTTAACAGCAAAAAAAAGTTCAATGATTATAGAATACCTCATTTGAAATGTGAAATACATTGCTTTATATTCAAGCTATTGTTTCTAGAATTATAAAGTTAAATTAAGTTCTGCCTCTGACATTGTAAAGTACTGTAATACTGATTTTTAAATTTTTAAATTGCACTTAAAACATGTAACATATGACCAGACAGATAATCTATTAAATGTGGATAACTCTCTAGATACGACTTCATTATTTCCGCCTTGTCAGCAGTGCATACACATGCTAGAACTCAGAAACCCAAATAATGTTTTTTTCCCCCAGAAAGAGTGGGTTTTCACATGTATTTTATTATTTGTTTGGAATAGCATCATAGGAAATTTTGCAGTCGTAACTGCTTCGCTATTAGAAAGCATGTTGTGCTTAAGGCAGACTGTATTTACATTTCTTTGAAATCTGTGGTGAGAAGGTTAAAGTAACATTACCAGTCAGTTTAGGTCACAAACAGCCTTCTTTTAAATAACTCATTTCTATTTATAAGCAGTTTTGAGCAGGGAGTATGACAGGAATTTGAGTGTATTACACTTGTGACACTACAGACTGGGCAGTTGAAAACTCTCACTTGTGCCTGCAGGTCTTTTGTTACACTGGAGACAATGGCAAAGCAAGTACCAATAGGGCAGCTGAGTGGACAGAATATTTTCTACCAGAAAACTTCTCACTGTCCTGTCACGTGTTGTTTGTAATAGTTTACGGCCTTCTTGTCTGTGCAGGCACAGGAGTTTGAACACAGGCCCAGCTTCTGAACTGAAGATGTGGTGGATGTTCTTTCTTGAAATGTAAGATTTGAGAAGTTTGCTGGGTAGGATTTTGACATTTTATGCATCCTGAGGATACAGGATGTGTACTGTGATGACATATGAAATGGGAGCTTTGAGCTTGAGAGCTAATCTGAGAACAAGTATTGGGACAGATCAAAGGTCCATTAAGTCACTCTTTGACAGTCTAGGGAAGAGCATAGTAGCTGGGGAAACATTAAATAGTTGTTCTCCTTGCTTAGCCTCCTAACTTCTAGTAGTAATTTGTGTGGTGTTTGTGTCTAGATTGTTTAGTAGCCACTACTAGAAATCTTTTCCCTCATTTTGTCTATATTGCATCGAAGCCATTTATATTCTTGAGTTTCATAACATACACGGAGATACTGTAGGGAACTTAAATATATCCCAGCGGAGAATGTGTTTTAGGATGGAAGGGAACAGTAAAGGTTTTAAAAAGAATAAGCAGAAGCATAATACAGTATTGTGAGAGCGATACGTGAACTTGAAAGGGAGATGTTTTGCAAGAAGCAGGGTATGTTCCTGGAAGAGAAAATAAGCAAAATTATCTTAGTGTCAAGTAGTACTGGAAAGGAAAGGTTGATGTTACTCAGGTAAAGAAATGGAGAACACCAGCTCTGTTTCATGGTTCTGGTTGGTGGCTCTAAGGAGAGAACAGGTTTGTACAAGCGTGACTGGAGAATGAGGCCTTGTGAGAAAAATCAAAATATCTTATATTGTGTTGAAATAAATTTGAATAATAATAACAAGGCTTCAGAAGCTCATTCATCACCGTTTTAATATGGCTTTAAACAGGATTGAAGTAATTTTTACATTTCAATAGTTTCTCATGATGAGTTAGTAAGTGATAATAACTTGGGTCAAAGAATTCTGTATACCTGGCTGATATACTAGAAAAATAGTAGCCTGGGAGTTAGCCACAATAACAGTTTATAGCAATATACTGCATTTATTACCGAAGGCTTGGTGCAATAAATAATGAGTTTTATGTGTATTCTCAAGTTTTCTGAAGGCAAGAAAAGATTTGTGAGAAACACCATAAAGTAATGTAATTTGAAGAAATTAACATGTTACACATGGGAAGATTTTGAAATGAATTCTCACATCATTTGTTTTGTATTCATGGATGTTTTTGTGATACTTTTATAATGGCTTGTGAATACCTTGCAAACATGAAATCACGGATAAAGCAGCACTCCTCTGAAGTAAAGATTTGTGACTGCTTTGTGGACATCAGAACGGGCATGCAGGGTACAGTGGTATGCCCAAGTTTATCGGGACTTCAGTGGGTGAGGTAAGAAGTGAATGCAGATCTCCCTTTTGTTTCAGATCTTCCGTTTGTTTTAGGGCGATAGCAAAATTGTGATATGTGTGCCAACATGTTTAATTTTTTTTCCTTTGCAGTCTATGTTGCAGTTACCATAATCTACCGTCCATGTACCTGAATGGATCTAAAGAGTCTCCACTGAAAATGCTTTTGGTTAAGCTCATTTCTGTCAATACCAGATCAACATATCTTCAGGGCATGAAAATGTGTGCTGAAAAGAATGGCAAATATATATAGTAGAAAGAAAATTCATCATCAAAGCTATTCTCCATCAGTGGATGGAGTCTCTTTTAAACTGACATGTGCTTGGTTCAGGTTCCTATCTGAAAAAATTAGTTCAATTTCTGCAACAGGCTGGTGATCAAAAGTGTCAAAGATGGAGACTTTCGTAACTGCCAGATTCACCCTCTGGGATCTTCTTTGCTTTTAAGTTGCACTCTGGTTTGCCCCATAGGGTTTGGTGTTATTGATACTATTTTCTGTTATAGGAGCTGCTTCATATATGTTTTTTCCACATTGTGGAATTGACTATATGCCAGTGATTTGTTAAGTATGTGCTACTATACAACTCCACACTTACTTCACTAATTTCAACTGGCCATAGGAAAACTTTGGATAACCTGATCATTAACCACTGGAGTGGGCCTGCAAAAGCATTGCTTTGCTTCGAAGTACTCATGCTTCTGAGTACTAAGTGCTTCTAACTACTTCTATGTACTTTCATGTTAATATGTAAACTTAAGCAATCAACATCTTGTCTGCTCTTCTATGCTAAAAGGGTGTAAAGAAAGTGCAAATTACTAAAACATTGTTAGAAATATGGAATAGCCAAGTTTAGCAGCTGTGCAGAAGTGAAGCAGGAGCAGCAACACAACAGACTTTTTTTAATAGAAAGAAATCACCATTTTTCTCATGAAAGGTTTCCTTAATCTCAATGCCTTATTGACTTTTGTTTTCCTGTGTTTTTTTTTTTTCAGTGTTGTTTTGCTGTACAGAGACCACAAGCAGAACTAGTTAACTTTCATTGTGATATTGGCAGTGCACATTTACTGGTTTCATCTACTCTCTACTGAAGCGAACAGGACCTCTGGTCTCTTGTGCTAATGGTCTGGTGAAACCTCTTGGCAATACTCCTGCAAGGCAACAGAGTGCTCCGTGTTTTTAGGTCTGTTCCCATGAGCAGTGTATGACTGTTGACAACATGACTGGGGCCAGCAGCTCTATGACTTTTGATTTATCACAAAATCTTTTCAGATTGAAGATTATTCATCCATATGATACTGAAAATGGGCTAAACCCATAGGAATTGGATCAGACGGAAGTTTGTTTCTTTCAATGGGCAGGAGAAAAGGATGAGGCAAGAGTGTAAGAACAGAGTAAACACACCTTATTTCCTCCAAGTACACTCTGAGTTCAAGTTCCTATTGCTGATGTTAAGAACAGGTAACAGTGCCATGTCTGGAGACACCTCTGAAGATAAAAGGTTTGGCCATTCTGGCCCTTGCTGTCTCATGCCTTTGCAGAATGAGTGAACTGGCATATTCAGGATCTCACCTGGATGTCTGAATTTGTGCAGAACCCTCAACAGACCATCACAGCTGATGATACTGGAGCCTTTAACTAGGTCAATAAAGATGACATAAAGTTGTTTATTTTGCTCTCTGTACTTTTTGCATAGCCACACATTTTTTTGACTTTTTTTTTTTTCCAACAGTTGAGAGAGAAACGATATCTTACTGTTTCTGTGACAGGAATAGTCATTTTTCTCTTCCTGTATGTAAGCAGTGCCTGAATCATTGAACTCCTAAAGAACTGTGCCTCTTCTCATCTAACACCAAATAGCTGTCTGTTTCCTAAATAGGTGATGCCCTGTGCATTGTCATCAGGAATTTTGCTGGAAATTGCTGACTTAAGAAATTTGTAAGTCACTGGAGAGATGAATTATAATTAAAAATATATGTATATATGTTTCACAGGCTTAATTGTAGCACCAAGAAGAGTAGAAAAACTTTATTAGATAAATATTTTGAAGTATAAAGAATGAATCACAAAAGACTTTTACACATTTTTTCCATAGTGATCCCATTTTATATCATTTTTGTCCAGAATGTTCAGCTTTTTTTTTTTTTCTGAGTATGTTAGAGGAATGTACTTCCTGTCCTGCTACTTCTGAATGTTGCAACAGCAACAAAAGAAGCTGAGGTGTTATGTGCATCTACCTAATAAGTCTCTTTTTTTCCCATCAATAAAAATACTCTCCTAATCTAATTTGGGCCTTCTTATTTGTTTTTATTACTATGACATTTAGATTCTTCAAGCAGGACACTGGTCGTGTTAGAGTGTATACAAACTTGTAGTAAACAAACCTTTCTAAGTAGAGGAGTTTAAAATGTGAAATAAGGAAAGAAATAAATAACCTAGGAAGAGGGATCTGTGGGGACACTTTTTGCTTGTGCTGTGTATGGAGAGGTTCTGCAAACATTGTATACAACTTTATTATTTATTTATTTTTTTTCTTTTCTTGCCTGATTCTACCTTAGAAATTCTCTGACAACTCAGTAGTGTTGCTCTAAACCTAAATTTCAGTTGCTGGACATCTGAGTCCCTGAGTAGTAGATTACCCTGTGATTTTTACTGCTTCAAGAAGTATCCAGCCAGGCAATGTGTGCCAGAAAATGCTATAACCCGTAGTTAAAAAACAACTAAACAAAAAACAACCAAAGAAATTAGTGTCTTGATCCATTTGAAAAGATAAAATTTCTATTTATGCTTATAGACTAAGTAGTGTAGTTGTCTCTTCCAGGTTTGAACTTCGTCAGTGTTAATTTCTCTTTTCTCCTTCTAAGCATTGTGTATTGGATGTTGGAAACAGAGCAAGATACCATGTATTAAAAGTCTATCTAAAATGCTTCAGCAAAAAAAAATATTTTGTGGTATAACTAATGCAGATGACAGTGAGAAATTGTTATCTAGAAGTTATCCGCAATGTTCTGAAAGTTGTCTCATGTCATGCATGGCTTCATTGATTTCATTGGAAGTTCGTATGGAGCAGTCAACATTTACCTGCACAGACAACCTGGGATATCAGATTCTTAATTGTGAGGGATGCTGTCCAAATGTGGGCTCGAGTCATCAGATGAAAATTCATTATGTTAGAAGGAGAGTTAAAAAAATGGCATTAAACCTGTTTCAAATTCTAGAACATGAGAAGAACTTGAAATACGGGAATAGTGTCAGAAAGATTTTGTTATTATTTATATTAAATTCTAAATATATTTGCATCATTTTTATAGCAGATGAATTACTCCCGTATGCATTAACTAATTAAAAAGCATGCATTTTTTTGAGTGTTTATTGAGTCATGATAGGTACTTTATTTTTTATTTCATTTTTATTAACAACTCATGCACTAAATGAAAGGGAAAAGTTTACTGATTTTGCATGAAATTGCTAATTCCACAGCCTGTGAGCACCCATTACACCATGAAACAAAAAATAAAGTTCTACCTGCTACAAAAATGACTATATATGTATATATAAAATCACCACTATATTTGCCCTTAATTTTTCACTGGAGATAGTAATTGCAATAAAATAGCATACTGTCTTTCCAGTATGCTGAAATGTCAGATCATTTACTACTATAGTAGAGGAGTATATAGAAACTAGTTTTGCTTTACTGAGTAAATACCCAAGAACATTTTGATTATGAATAGGTAAGCATCGTTTATATGTGGGATGGCTGACTTTTTTCTATATGTCAAATCTATACAGATTAAGAGTCTGATGTAAATGTCAATATGAATCCAGGTATGACAGCTCTATTTATTTCTAAACATGATGTACAGTTCAGTGCTGCTTTCTGTCACCAAGTCTGCCTGAAAATAAGTGTGACATATGCATTTATTTAAAGAAACAGCCTACAGTCTGCTAAAGACATCATATAAAGAAAAATATCCTTTTCAATAAGGAAATTTGTTACTTGGCTATTTTAATGTGAGTTGTTTCTTCTTTGCAGCATGTCCACTATGTCTTTGGTAGCCAACCTGATTACCCCATATCATAAAAATTTAGTACCTTTCTACTGCAGTAGTTACTGGGTTATTGTTCATTTTGAAGGTATAATCAAGTCCATAAATTGCTAACTCTGCTGCTGAACTTGGGCCAATAATCTGAAGTCTTTTTTTCTTCGTGGTCCATCTTTTTCCTTTGCTAAGCATTTTAAACTGATACTTACAAACAAGTTAAGTAGCATTATAACATGTTCATTATTCTCGGTTTATTACAATTGTATTCCAGTTGCTTGGTTATATTGAAGGTGTTTTTTTCTTCTTCTGAAATTATAGCATTATTATTTTGAGCAGTCTGGTCAGTTCTACTTTTTGCCTTCAGCATGTTCTTCACATGACCCAAATCACATCTGCAATATGATTTGGTTGCCATATGCCAGAATCACTGTAGCTGGGGTCCATTAATTTTATATATATATATATATATAAATATAAATATATATATAAATAAAATATATTGTTTAGTGGTAACTGGAACAGTAGCAGTATTAATGATATGTGGGTGAGAAAGATGAAAATTATTTGGGGTGCAAAAGCTGGTGACAGAAATTCTTTCTCAAAGCAAGAACCATCAGGATTCCCTTTAAAGCATTAAAGGCAGTGTGGAACAATTTTCATTTAAAAAAAAAACAGTAGTATTTAGTTCCAGTGTAGCCAGTGCATTTAATTTTGAAGAGTAATCAATCAATTCTTTTTTTCATATTAACTAGAGAGAAGAAAAATAAATTGAAGGGAAAAATAAATATATTGCACAGATTCACTAAAACAACCTGTACCTGTAATTCTTCTTATGTTTTTGGCTCTACCTTGACTGGCAATCACAGTTGGTATTATTTTATTTAGGGAAGCATTAATTACAGCCCACCATTCTGAAAATATGCTCTACTATAGTTGCATTAGGAAAGCATCTTCTTCCATGAACATGTTCAGTTCATGGTTCTTTGCCTGTAAGACATAATGCTTCAACTGTCTTAAACGCAGTTGTTTGTAGGGAATAGCTATAACTCTGCAGGTTTTGAACCATCCTAGGAATTCTTTGGATGATAGTTCATGCATCAGTATGTATGCTTATTCTAGAACTTACCAGCTAGAAACATTACTTTTAGCTGAAATAATCTGGACATATTTCAGTGAGTCTTCAAAATCAACATACATTGACTGAAAAAAGAATCCTTTGTGTAAGGATTTTACTAAGGATTCTTCAGTCTCTTGATGTTCAGTATTTTACATGCTGGAATGCATGAAGGCATTTAAATTCTATGACTACAAAACAGATGTTTAAAGAGATGGTATGTGTTAGACATGATCTTAATAGGTGATGAACCGTGATGTTTCATGACTTAGACCACCCACCACATTTTCCATTATTAAGGAAATTGTCTGCATAGAAATGTGATCTTTTGGTCCAGCCATTTACCTATAATGCTTGGAATTAGTACAGTGTTTGATAAATTTGAAGATAAATATAAACTGTAGTAAGTTTCTATGGTCATGAATGCAAGTGTGAACAGCACTGTGGGTTAAGAGCAAAGTGTCTGTTGCCTTCCAAACATAAAGAAAAGTCTGAAAAATTGGGCTTTGGCATTGCTCTTTTTGTGGCCATGTGATCAAATGTCATTATGCTTAGCAAATATTGTATAAATTTAATGTTCTTTGGCAAAGATATTATTCAATTGGTTTATCAATGTAGCCTTAATGATAAGGTGTAAATGATAAGGTGTTTTCACATGATACTGGGTTGAAGGTCTGGGAACAGGGCAAATGTTTTGTGTTGCTGTAGCACACGCTGCTTGGCGATCTACCCCTGGACTTTTGCTAGATTTAGTTTTGCTAGACTTTATATTTTCTTGGTCCTCACTGATGCTCTGCAAACCCAGAGAAAGACTTCAGATATCTGTTTTGTTTCAAATACTATTTTTCAGGTGAAAATGCTTTTCACTGTACAATTTAATTACATGTTTTCATAGGCAATAGATTTGGGTATATTATCCCTGTTCTTCAGAGTCACTAAGTGACTGACATGATTTCAGCTTTGAATGTGTGATCCAGTATTGCTTGTTCACTTGGGCACTTTGGTTGTTTGTTTGGTTGAGTGAAAGGGACACAAGGAATAAGATTGTGTTTTTCAGTGCCCTGGAAAGATGCCCCTAGAGGCAGCTTTTGTATACTTTCTGGTGGCAACTAAAATGGATATAATATTGAATGACACAAAGTATTTTGCAGTTTATTTGTCATGAACATTTAAGAGAGTGCAAGCAATATTCAAGGAGCAGGGGAGGGTAACCCAACAGTTCTGTTCATAATGTGATCTCTTGGTTATGAGCATGTCCAAAACCATCCATACTCATTTAACTCCTACTGTATTTTAACTGCTGAAAAAAATGTGAGGAGAACACTTTAACCATGAGTACCAGATAAATTTTGTTTATGAAATGTTTAATTTCAAATCTATTTTATGAATATTTTGCCCAAATATGGTTTTAGAAAAGTGTGTCAAAGAAGTGGTGTTTACAGAAGTGTCAGCAGCAATTTGTTAAAGGAAAGGCTGCACAGCTGTGATATTCTACATCCTCTGAAAATTGAGTAAAACTGTAGTTCTTAATGAATCTGCTTGTTCAAATTGAAACCATTCAAATTCTGAGAATTGCCAAGGCAAGACAGAGGATGTTTTTAAGCCAAGAGCAAATAGTAAACCTGAGATGGTGGCAGAATGAGACTATACCAGAAGTCTTGTGAACTCTCTCAGGTCAGTGGTTGACTAGCAAACATACTCCTTTTGACACAGCAAATTCTGCTGACAGCAATGTTGAGACCTCTCTTGCATATACCTATCTGATATCCACCTGATTTTAATTGCTAGATGTTCTGAAGTATGCTGAAGAGCATGATACCTAAATTCTACTTACTAAAAGTAGTGACCATAGTGCATTTTTAAACTCTTAGCCCTTTTAACTTGTATTCAAGTTTTGGAACTCGAGTTACTTCTAATAATCAGGATAATGATGTGTACAATAATGACCTTTAGAGTATGCTCTTTTTGTGCTCAGTTCATTTGTGCTACTACCATTTTCTTAGATGATCTTCAGCTCTCATTGCACTGTTGCATGTTCTGCTTTTATGGTAACTGTGAACAAATTCTTTAAGAGGTAGGCAGCCTTCACTAATGGCAGAAAATACATTTCTAAATGTATTAAACATCAGGTGTGGTACATACACACTCTTTATTGTGTTTTCTCAGATCACTAAGCATATGTGTCTAAGTTGTGAATAGTTTTTATTTGTTTACTTATCTTTATACTGGTAGAATATCTGATCAAGTATGATGTACATATAAGAGGCTTGTGCCCAGTAGACATAATCTACTCATAGCCTGTTCCTATCAGTTCCATAAACAGTGGTCTGAGATTTTTTTTTGTCTTGTGTAGGAAAAGCAATTGTGTACTCCTACCATAAACAGTGGTCTGAGATTTTTTTTTTTTGTCTTGTGTAGGAAAAGTAATTGTGTACTCCTAGATGATAAAAGTATGCTGCACAGCTTTCATTGCTTATTGCTCAGATAACGTCTTACTAAAGACATTCAGGTCAAAGCAACTTTGTTAGACTTGGTATGGATCATTGCTTCCTTGAGATAGTCCTCTCTTATGATTGCATCAATTCCATATCTAATAGCACAGATTTCTGCAGCTTGGTGTTTACTAGAAATGCCAGTGTAACTTCAAAGGGAATTGACACCAAAGAAACTAGATCAAAAAGTATGGTGTGATATACACATATGTATAAATGTTACATTGTACATGACTCTTCCATCCCCTTTTGAGTATTAATTGCCCCAGAAGACCATGCCTGTTCTTTTCACAGGGATGGAAATAGAGAACATTTATAGAAATTAATGCTGTAGCCAGCACCAGGACCCTAACAAGTTAAAACGTATAAATAAATGTATTCCAATTACAAACTAATGCAGGTAATGGGTTTGTGGTACTTAGAGGGCTGGATCTGTTCTCTGACAGCCTGCAGACATTAGAGGCCCCTCATGACCAGCCTGCAATGTAGGCATTATGGAGTGATTTTTACTTTACTGCCTTTTCCATCAGATCATCCCCTTTCTTTCACACACAAGGTTAATTCACTTCTTGATCACATTATTTCCTCGCTGCTCTTTGACAATATAAAAATTCTGAGTGGACAGCTCAATCCCTCTTCCATCTCAGATTTGATTGTTATGGTATTGCCTGGCGTCCCTCAGAGGCCTCCAGCAGCCTTTGCTGCACTTTATGACACTTAAATGGCTGGGCTACAATTTCTCCATCTATTCACGAAATGCTGTTAATAACTCATTTCCAAAGAGGCCCTTCTTTATGTCTTGGCATTAAAGGATTTTTTATTAGGTGCCAGGATAGGTGACACACAGTCCCAGTAACCAAAGAGTTAATTAATCTGTTGAAATTTATTGCCTTTTATACTGCACTCAGTGTGACAGTCCCTAAGAGAAACAGATACTATATTTACAACCGAGCTGAAATATTCAGTAATATAGTCTGCATACTGACCCACTCCATCAGTGTATGCCTTTTTCTGGAGTACCCATTAATCAGCTAAGATGGATCTGTCTTCTTTCTTATTCTGAGATTCCAATAAATATTGAAATAATAATTTATTGATTACCCTGCAATATAAATGTGTAGTAAAGATACCCAAGATATTTGCATAGTAATTTT
>NW_010585840.1:0-27070 GCF_000705375.1 Tinamus guttatus | reverse complement strand
GCCGGACCCTAACTATCTGCAACAGGATATGGACTATATTAAAGATAAAATAACTTTGTTCACAAAAAAAAAATTCACTGTTGGACTTGAATGACAAGAAGTTTGATCAATATTAGTAAGGCAGGTCATGAAATTTGAGTTTCACTCTGGGTAGAGAAGCCACTGAGCATCTGAAGATCATTTTAAGCACAGACCAGATGTGCTCTGTATGGCTTCCCTAGAGCATCAAAAGTTCATGAATCAATTTTTGACAATCAGCATTCACTAGATCAGAATCAACATCAAACATTGAAGTCCATATTTGCAAGCTTTAATAAAATAACATTTACAGTATTTTGAATGATTCCTGAATTACCTCCAGCATAGGAGAAGAGAGACAAAACAGTGGCTTTACACTACTGCCAAGCCAGATCTCAGTTGAATTTAAAGCAATCACAAAAACCCTTTATATCAAGCAAGGATTGTCAAAGATTGACCACACACCACTCATAATTTTTCTACGGTGAATTAGAATGAGTCAACATAGAAACTGCTTTGAAAACATTACCTTCTTGTTCTCCATGACATGGGAGCCCCAAAGCAGAGGGAAAAAAAAAAATCAGTATTAGTTCTTTGACAAAGCCATGGCAGAAGAGTTGGATAGCTGGAAGAGAAATACTTTTTTTTTTTCCTTAAAAATATCTGATTTTGACTGTGTACAGCTACACAAGATGCAACAAAAGATTTAGACAGATATCTTTTTAAAAACTTGAACATCTGACTCAGTATTTCACAAGAAATTAGTCTCAGATGCATGCATACACACACCCCTTCCTTACAGATTAGATTCACAATTTCTTTCTCTTCTTGACATGTGTGCAGCTCTTCTTGACAGCTGTGCAATAAAACAGAAAGAGTAATACACAGAACTACTGCACAGAAGAGAAATTAGGAAAAAAAATCATGTTTACATTTATGTTCCAAATTTAAATTTAATTTGCAACTTCAATCAGAATTCCAGTCCAATAGCTAGTTTGTCTGTGCAAGTCAGTTAAATATTATTTTCATTATTTCTGTTGAACAATCTTTCAATTTGCCACTAAATATTTGTTTTAAAAAAATAACAAAAAAAAAAGCTAAGCCTTTGTGGCATAGAATGTCCTTACTAAAGGGAGAAGCATGAACATAAAGATTTCCTGATTTTATAGAGCACCAGCATCAGTTCTGTTTGTTAGTATGCTAAAGACTCTGCCCATGGAGAGAGAAAGCAGGGAGAGAGAAAAAAAAAAAAACCCACACACATACAAACAAAGCAACACAGAGACATTTTGAAAAGGAAACAAGGACAAGTGCAGGGTCCTGCACCTGAGCAGGAATAACCACAGGCACCAGGACAGATTAGGGGTTGACCTGCTGGAAAACATCTCCATGGAAAGGGATTGGGGAGTCCTGGTTGACACCAAGTTAACCATGAGGCAACAATTTGCCCTCGTGGTCAAGGCCAGTGGGATCCTGGCTGCAGCAGGAGGAGCGTTGCCAGCACTCCCTCGCTACTTAGCTCTGGTGAGGCCGCACCTGGAGTACTGTGTTCTGGGCAGTTCTGGGCTTCCCGGTACAAGAAGGACATTGAGCTTCTACGAGCGGGTGCAGTGTAGAGCGACAAAGATGATTAAAGGACTGGAACATCTATCTTATGAGGAAAGGCTAAAAGAGCTGGGCCTGTTTAGCCTAGAGAAGAGAAAATTGAGTGGGGATCTGATCAATATGTATAAGTACCTGAGGTGTGAAAGTAGGGCGGATGGGACCAAACTCTTCTCAGTGGTGGCCAGTGACAGGAGTAATGGGTGCAAGTTGAAACACAGGAAGTTTAATCTCCATATGAGGAAGAACTACTTTGCTTTGAGGGTGTCAGAGCCTTGGAACAGGGTGTCCAGAGAGATTGTGGAGTCTCCTTCTCTGGAGATCTTCAAAACTCGCCTGGATGCCACCCTGTGCCACATGCTCTAGGTGCCCTCGTGTGAGCAGGGTTGTTGGACTAGATGATCTCTAGAGGTCCCTTCCAACCTTAGCCATTCTGTGATTCTGTGTGGAATAAAAAGGATTTCTAGCCAATCTATCTCAAGTAGCTTTTGAAATAGTTTTATAATTTCTTGCCAGCAAGAGTCAAAGGCACCTAAATAAATACAGTAGGATACCAAATGAGTTGTCTGTCACTAAGATGCAATAAATTACACTGGGTATTAAAAACAGTACCAAAGTTTAAATTAAAGAAAACATGACAAAACAAGAAGACAACTTTCAATCTTTACTTCAGTATAATGTCTAGTTCTTGCGAATTAAAAGTGCTCATGGCTCACCAAGCTCCTGTGCCAAGGCTGGTCACATAGTTTTGCAGAACTTTTACCCTCATATATTTTCCAAACAAATTTTCAGTTTTGATAAATATGCATTTTTGCATATTCTGCAAACAGAAACTTCTAAATGAGCTTCCCTTTCAGTTCCCACATCCACCAAAAAACTCCTCTTCTTCCCACATAACTCCTACCCCCCCTCAAAAAAAAAAAAAAAAAATCAGCAGGGAGACTTGCAGGGTTCCTGCTGTCAACTCCCATCTTTCTACCTGACAAAGAAGGAACAACCATATTTTCTCTAGATAGATAGATAGATAGATAGATAGATAGATAGATAGATAGATAGATAGATAGAAACATACCCTTACCGTCCTGCAACCAAGAACGAGAGCAGTAGCAGGACCCAAAAAATTCTTAAACATTCATATAATATATGCTTTCTGTTATATATAAACACTTTATAGCACAGAAGACATCAGTTTGTTTAAATTTTAATAAGGCAGTGGCACAGGTCAGACTGTGCAAGGTGAATACTCCATGCTAGCTGCAAAGCTACATTCAGTCCCAGAAACCAGTAGGGATAGAATTTGCCACATTTCTGATACAATTGAATAACTACTCTGTTCTCATTATTTGATCTTTTCTCCAGAGACATCCTGAAGGCTATTCAGAATTTCACAGACTTACAAAACTTGGGAAAATTCTGTGAACAAAAATGGAGGAGTGCTAAGCAAAGCACAGCAGTCATTCTCCTCTCCATTAATTGGAAACTCCCTCCTGCAAAGCATTTCTTTACAGCCAAAACAGTTGTCTTAAGGCTAAGTCTCAACTCTCTAACTCTCAACTTATTGCTTATGTTGCACATAGAAGAGCCAAAATGTTCTACCTCAAAGCAGGACAGAGACAGCCTCCATCTTTCTTCCCTTCCACAGAAGTGCAAAAGCTACCTCAAAATCCATAGCTCTCAGTGATCAGCCACATCATATAGCTACTAATTCTAAAACAGAATCATTAAAGCCACTCTTCAGGCACCAAAAAACTTACCCTGAAGTTCAGTGCCCAATAATGATGGCTCAGTGCAACCTTAGATTTTTACCCAAGGCAAGCATATTGCAGAGCACATGCTCTTGCCTCATGCTTCTATTAAAGAAATGCAAATATAACTGCAGGAAGTGAACGGCAGTCTTGGCCTAGAGACCCATATGGCATTTTTCCTCCCTTGTATAATCATTCCAACTTAGCAGCATAATGACTGTAATTTATCTTATGCATCAGATCATATGGTGAACTCCTCAAAACTGCTTTTAAATACTGGTAAAACCCTTAATCTACTCTTTTACCACACCAAGCATGTAGCATGCTAGTCAGCAAGAGGAGTTTAGAGAAACAGTCCAGGTTTGGCATGATTTTCCCCCCACACACCCCACTGATTAGGGGCATGCCTCTAAGCATGCACTTCATCCCAATTCACAAACAGACTATATTATATCTCAAAGCAAATCTTTTCAACAATTGCTTTCTACTTGTTGGGATAGCTTTATCTCTAAGTTTTTTATATTCATTTGATACTTCAAGGTCAAAGCAACACTCTTCTGCATACTAAAATATACTTTACATTTCTTCCTTCATTCTTTATTCCTTATGTTTACAAATAAGAGTCTGCAAAGCAACTTCAAAAAATGATTAAAAAGAAAATAATTAGATCCACAGTACTTCATTAACCATTCTTATAGCACTTGCAGCAAGAGATTAAAGGGTTAATGTCAAACTTAAAAACTGAAGCCGTTTAGTTTTGCACCAAGCCAGAGTCACAGTGGAACAGATTCAGACACCAGAACTCAAACACCAAGCACCTTTCCTGTCAAAATTCTAAGAGAATCAAGCCAACTTCTAGCTAAGACAAACATCTAAAAGACACTCAACTTAAGTATGGATACAGCCAAGACTTCAAGAGTTTGTCTGTTTTTAAATTAAGATTTAGGAGCACATTAAACAGTACACATAGAAGCAAGTACAAACAACTCAGTCAAAGAAAGAAAATGAAACACAAACAAGCAAAGACAGCAGTCTGGACTTATCCATTCTCTTCCCTTTCATTTCCATCAGTAAGAGACTTCAGCCTTTAACCTGCTCAAGCTTAATTTCCTTGAGGAGTGCCATGAATCCTGCTTGTATTTAACCTGAGGAGGCATGACTAATGAGTCCAGTTATGGTTGGAGGCACAGCTGGAGAGTTTTAAAAGCTAAAGTTAAGCAGGACGGGGGGGAGTTAAAAAGATACACACAGAAGAACCTTATGTGACCTAGAGTATCTAAACAGGTTTGCAATATTCTTGCTGTGCACTGTTCATTTAATTTCCTCTCTGGGGAGAAAAAAAAAAAAAAGCATTTTTTGCATCCTTGAAAAAAATAAACAATTTATGTGCTTAGAATGGACTCATGACAAGGTAAATTTGAGAGATGTAAGCTTCCATACTGACAAACGCATGTATTCACAAGCACTACATTAATATAATATAAAAAATATATAGTATAATATATATATAAAATAAAACATATGAAAGTGAGATGGATGAAGAGCTTCAGAAGTGAGAACACATGGAACAATCTGGAGGTGAGCTAAAGTAGAAGAGAGAGTTTTATGCCTTGGGAAGGTAGCAACACAAATAGCTGTGAGATAAACCCACTGTGGTAAATTCCTGGCACCCAGAGTTCAGCCTTGAGGAAGAAAGAATTAAACTTTGAGAAGCAAAACAAGCCACTCAGTCTATGCTGATGCCTTGGGATACTGGAGATATGGTAGTGAATTTGAAGATCTGCCAAAATCTAGAAGCAGAAAAGCATGACAAGATTATAATCAGAGTTTTTAAAAATAGTATTTGTAGTTGCAGGTGGCAAATTTGTTTCAGAAATGATGGAAGCAAGTGAGGAAAAATGAAATCGGAAAAATCTATCAGCTGATTGAATGCATTTGACTTGGTTTACACTCATGTAATGTATTTGCTATGACTAATGACACTAACATAGCAACAGAACTAGAACTATGTCCTAAGTTACTTGCACACTGGTCAGTCCTTTTAGTTTTAGGTGGGAAAACAGCTTTTTAGTGATGTAGACAATATGTTTTTAGGTATTCAGTGCTGGTGTAGAATTGCTGAATTTCTGGTGCTGACTTCTTTTCCTCTACTTAAGTAGGGAAAAGGGAAAAAAAAAAAAAAAAGAGCTCATAATCCTGCTGTGCTTTTTGTGTTTTCAAAGTTTTAAGAAGTGCACAGAAAATGTCAAGTTGTTATTGTCACAAAACAATGCATCTTACCTAATGTTGTTGTTACCAGCTATTTATGTGAGCTATTTATATGGCTGAATCCACAAATCTCTTGATTCTACTTCATTTGTGAAGCTGAAATGTGATTTCTTGCTTTTTTTCTTATCAAAAGTTTCAGATAATATTCTTTCATTAAATTAGCAAGAATGTTGGCATAGTTTAATTCCATGTAGTGCTATTATAAATAGTGTGAAGAGGCGTTATTAGAAATGCTTTTGCCTCTTTTTCTAAGAGGTGCTAAATTGACTCTTGGCTGCACTTATATAAATTTCAAATTTGATTTATCATCATTATTTTTTACAGATATTTTCTAGAAATTTCTGATTCAGGTGCAGTGTTCAACTTCAAAACTACCTGCTGTGATGTACATTGCCATGTACAATGTATTTTTGTACATATTCATTTTTTTCTGCAGTGGATGGGAAAAACAGTGGTAAACTGTCATCACATCTGTCTGCTGAGATTCCCTGAAACAAATGCATTCTTAATGTACACATTGTAACAGTAGACTCTTCTGCCCAGATGAAAGGATTTTTCTGTTTGTAGAGAAATGTCTGATTGTCTGCATTTGTTTGCTCTTCAGTCTCATTTCACACTGAAGCTAGAAATAGTTGGTGAAAACATTGATGCTGTGAGTATGTCTGTTCTGCTCTTGAGGAGCTTATAAGACTGAGACAGCACTTATCCACTCCCCTTTAACACAAGTACCCAGACACAGCATGTTCCTGGTGACTTCAGAACACCATGTCTGCTCAGTGAGTGGAGGAATTACATTTTTTGTGAAGTTCAGATTTATTTGTGAGTCTGGAGGTATAGGGATGAGGGGCAAGTGAGGGAACTCTAACCCCTCAAGACCTCATTTCCCAGTTGTCAGCACAACAACATCAACACACTGGCACTGGTGATTATGTGGCCGAGGAGGAGAGGAGCCTCCAGCCAGCAGCATGGTCTGGGAAAGAAATCGTTCTTGAGACCTTGGTCAGATCAGCTTGGGTAGAGAAACAGAACCACATGTAAGCTGACCCAGGGACCTCAAGGACATCTGCCCTGGCCCTGTTTTTGGTAGCAGAATATTTGGTGTGGTAGATAGAGTACATACTTCAAACATTGTTGATTTCTTTGTGGAGTGCAAGAGATGGAAAGAAATGTCAGATTTGCTAACTGTCCAAAAGACTTCACGGTGATGTTACACATATTTTATTCATTCAGGTACTTGCATATAGCCATTTGCAGTTATAGGTCCGAAGGCTGAAACCAGATTTTTCTTTGGTAGATCTAATTGCTATAATACCAAACAACTGGCCAGTGAGATTGGCCTGCTGTTATATATTATCTCATCTGATACAAAGCAACTTGTGCTGTTCCACCTAAGTCCCAAGTTTCTGGCTTGAACTACATGTTCTTCATCTTTTTCTCCAGAAAAACAAGTGTGTAAATGTATGTAACTCTGTACAAAAGAGCCCTGTCGTTCACAATTCTGACACCTACAATTAGTGCTGTAAGTTTTCACTAGACTATAGAGCTGAACTGAATTTGCAAAATTTCATGATGTTATAAAATGGAAGAAACATTGTATAAATCAGCTTCATTTCTAACTAAGAATTTCTTTTAGTACTTTTCAGAACATATTAGCACCTCTTTAATTCCTTGTGTATTTGTATATTTATATTTAGAACATCAGATGTAGAATGGAGTATTGAGGTAGTTTAGGAATGATTATCATCGCTGACTTACACAAGTCTCGGTTTTCCAGGGCTTTCTTTTTTTTTTTTTCTTTCCTTCTGTGCCACATGGCTGTTCTGTTCTGGATGATGTGGTTTTATACATGTAAGTGTTTTAAAGTGTCCCTGTTTACAGAAGAACTTCTCAAGGGTTCCACCTTCTCACTTAGAGCTACATAAACGTATGCCCATGTAGCAAGGCAGAGGAGAGCTCTCACCAGCAGTAATCACTGACCTACCGCCGTTCCAGTCAGTGATCAATAGATACTACTTTGCTGCACAGACACAATGCAGAGCAATTACAGGAGCTACAGAGAATTTGTTTTTGACATGCAAATCCAGCTAACAGCCTTCAGCTATAGCAGATGTCAGATAGTGACAGGCACGCTGGGGCACTTAAAGTACTGCTGCACTGTGACCGGAGGGAAAAAAGGAAAAAAAGAATGCTATCAAATTACTAAGTGCCTTCTAACAAATTACATCAAAGTGGAGAAAAATCTCGAGCAAAGGAAAATTACTGCTTTCATTTTCTTTCTTATCATCCCCTTTGACGCAGCACAGGTACAAGCTTATGAAATGCCCCCTGCTACTGCATTCCCGAGCAGTTCAGCTGCGTGAAATGACGAAGCTTTTGTGGTACTTTTAAGGTATCTATTATGCTATATTTTATGGTACTCTTATGGTATATATTATGGCATAATATATAATATTATATATTATATATTTTATATATGTGATTTATATTTTTATTCATCATACATTCTTTGGCTCAGTAAGATGAAAAGAAAGCAATCGATTAATGAAACTGTTTGTTTGCTTGTTTGTTTGTTTTGTTGAACTCCTCTTTCTTTCATTTAGGTATTTTCTTACTTTTGTACCTGTCTAGTAGCTAAGAGCAAGGTACCTATCTGGTTTCATCCACATATCCAGTGAGATTTGGAACAATGGAACAACATGCTGCAAGTGCGTCTTCTGTTATACTTTAAAACACATACAATTTAATAATTGCCTGAGAATTTCAAAAAGATAAACAACATCTTATTCATCTTTACTTGCAAGCTTACTTTAACATTATGGATCAGTTTGAGTCACCTTGTTAAGAATTTCGAAAGATACAAGTAAAAGCCATGGTTTCATATTGTCATGTAGTAAGTTGTAGTAACTCTAGGAATCATAGAATCACAGAATCATAGAATGCTTAAGGTTGGAAGGGACTTCTAGAGGTCATCTAGTCCAGTCCCCCTGCACACGCAGGGTCACCTAGAGCACATGGCACAGGACTGCATCCAAGCTGGTTTTGAAGATCTCCAGAGGAGACTCCACAACCTCTCTGGGCAGCCTGTTCCAGTGCTCTGCCACCCCCACTGTTAAGAAATTTTTCCTTAAGTTCCTGTGGAACTTTTGATGCTTCAGTTTCCGTCCGTTTCCTCTAGATCTGTCGGTGGCCACCAGTGAAAAGACGCCAGCACCATCCTCCTCACTGCCTCCCTTGGGGTACTTACAGACACTGCTCAGATCCCCTCTCAGCCTTCTCCAGCTGAACAGACCCAACTCTCTCAGTCTCTCCTCATAGGGCAGATGTTCCAGGCCCCTAATCATCCTTGTGGCCCTGCGCTGGACTCTCTCCAGCAGCTCCACATCCCTCTTGTACTGTGGGGCCCAGACCTGGACACAATACTCCAGATGTGGCCTCACCAGGGCTGAGTAGAGGGGCAGGATCACCTCCCTCGACCTGCTAAGGAAGTTGCATTGATTTTATTTAGCTCTCAATTCTGGACTACCTTTAATTTCTATACCTATCTGTTGATTCATTACGAGAATTTCCAAGTTTTATATGTGTAAGCATTTTGACTGCTGTAATAAAACACTAGTTTTCTCATGCTGGCAGTAGAAGCTAAGCAGAGACAGAAAAAGAATTAAGCTGGGAAATGTAAAAAGCACCCTATTAATATGGATTTTTTGTTGTTATTGAGCTAAGTGTTCCTCTTATCACCCTAATGAGTTAAAAAAAAAGGATTTCAAAAAATCAACTTCTTATCAGTGAGATGTTTTGCATAATATGCATTTTTAGATCTCTGCAATATTGTAAAGAATCACCATGTGGACTAATACTCCTAATGCTACTTGAGACCACAAATGTAATGAGACAATTTAAGCAAGCCAGGGAAAAAGCTACACTCTTCTGTGTGATGTCAGATTTCATGAATAAAAAGGAGCAGGAATTATTGCTAGCAGCCTGTCTAAAAGTAGAAGAAATAGCCCTAAGAAAGGAAAAGCAATTGCAATTGTGCAAAGTGTATGCTACAAAGTACATTAAAGCACGACTGGGGAGAAGCAAAAATTATATTTAAATTGGATAAATGCAGCCTACCTTGCTCTTATGTGGTGTAAATGGCAATGTAATTCTAAACTGGTCAGACAATTTAAAATAAAAAGAATAGAGGAGCCTGCTTTCATAACAGTACCTACAAGCAAAGCAGAAAATGCTGGAATAATCCAACTATTCTTTTGACTATTAAATTTTATAGCATGTTGTCTCCATGTAATTATTAGAAAAGTTGGCAAAATTTGGACAGACCTACTTCCATAGGAATTATGCTGGTACCAACAACTAAGGTTTGAATACTAGAGAGGTGTCTATAAGTGGAATACATTATTCTGAAATAATCTTATTGCTAACGTGGAGCTTTTGTTCAGCTGCCCTCAGGCTCCAGCAGTTCCTCTGATGTGTCTTATGTTAGAGGAATTTAAGACTTTATTGCCTGCAGATATCTGCCAGACAGCTGGCTTCTTAGTGGAGACCACCAGCTCCACGTCAGCTACCCCAATTCCAGACTGACATTTTGAGTTATCATCAGAGGCCATGCTGGGCCACCAGCAGGCAATATGGGAGCAAAGAGATTTCTTTTTTGGCCAGTAGACACTGCTGTACCTTGATCAATCAGGATATGTCTGTGGGACCTGGACGTTTGCTAGCCAAATGCTCTGGAGCCAATGTGTTATGGGGGCAAGGAAAGCACTTTTCTCTTCCAGAACTTACATTTTCAGTAGGATGGAGCAGCATGACTGCTGCCAGAAGATAAAACTAAAAGAGAATGATGTAACAGCTCCCCAGAGATGGCTTGTATTTTATTTTTAAATGACACTTTTATTAATGGGAACTGATTTTTTTTTTATAGGAGAAGAGATAAAAGCCATCCCATACTTGTGTATAGGACCTAGTGTTTTTTCTGCTAAAGTATTTGGAAGGTTTTCCATTTGGCATAACTGAAAAGCCTCTAACTGACATTATTTTTTCTGTCCTGGGAGAAGACGCAGCTTTTAAACACCATCAGGAGGCTAAATTTTTTTCATAGGGTTATGCAAATAACTGAAAAGGACATGAAATGGATGAAAAAATATATTCTAGTCATAGACGACAAATGCTCTGTCACAGCTCTGAAATGTATCTCTTGTCAAAGGTACAGGAAAGCTATTTGTTGCTAGGGGTGGACTATTATTTTTTCCCCCCCTTTCAAAAACAAATGTGCATGTTCTTAGGCTCCTAAAGGCTGTACAAGATCTTCAAGTTCCTGGTGACTCTCTCTGTTTTAAGAATGCACACTTGTGCAGACTGCTAAGAATGCAGACTGGATCTGTACGCGGACAGATGTGTCCTCAGGCTACTTGTACGTGCAGAGCAGTCACTTCCATCTGGGAATGCAGATTTTAGGAGAATGACATCATAGCTTCTGTCCAGCACTGAAAAGATCATTTAAAAGGTTAAAAGGAGTAAAGAGGAAGAAAGAACCACAGCAAACGCATGTTGCTTTTGGTCTTCTTGAAAATGAGTGAAGAGGTTGTGAAGTCAGTAAGAAAAGGTTCCCCATTCCAAATGAAATAAGACAGTATACTTAAAAAAAAATAAAAAATAAATAAAAAAGCTCTGAAATACTACGAGCTATAAAGCTTAAGACTTGAATAAACAAAAAATACAGATATTAGAAATACTGGGCTATCAGGAGAAGGATTTCTAGAAAAAAAAAGGTTGATTTAGAGGCAACTCCTTGCCCTAGACCCCACTAAGATTTGTCTGTGATCCATGCCTATGCCAGGTATTCCCCTCAGGCTATAACCTGCACTGTTTTTCAAAGCTGTAATTATTCAGGCAGTAATGCAGCAGCATACACTCATGATATCTGCACTTACACTTCGTCCACTTGGTTCAGCTCACTCTTTTTATAGTCTTTTTCACTACTAGCAGTGAACTCTATTAACACTATTCCATGTTAACTGTTTAAAAACCTTAAAGCTTAACTGTTATAAACAAACAAACAAATAAACAAAGCTAGACCATCTTACCTCCATTTCTTGAAGGAATGAGGTTGCATATATGGTCATTCACAGGTCAGAAGGCACAGGTGGTGGTTACTCAGTCTTCAGCCAAGTGTACAAGGTAGGGACTGCTACTTGCCACAGGGGTCAGACAATAACCTCACCTCAAAAAAAAAAAAAAAAAAAGCATGAATTATTGAATTATTCAGAAAAAGAAAGTATGTCTATGTTTATGTTTATGCTGTTTATGTCATTTTAGCCACTTAAAATTCTTTCCTCAGTAACACAGAGAGTGTTAGGAAAAGTACCAATAAACAAATCTATTTACTAGTGCATTCATAGTAAAGTACCTCCGTATCAAAGCTTTGCCCCGACAAAGCAGAAATAATTTCTTCAAAATGGGAAAGTAGCTTTTGATCAACCATATTTTTGTACAGTTTTTTTTGATTTCTTCACAGGAATAAGTAAACTAAACTTGTCTAAACAAAGTAATACACTGTCAAAAATAAATAGAATGCAGACTTGACACATTTCAAGTAAAAAAAGATATAATAAAATAAATTAAAATAATCCTATTTTTTTTAAAAAAAACACATGTTTAAATAGGTATTCAAAATTTATGCCTGATAAGTAATCATCTACATTCAAATGGAAAACATAATGCACCTATTTATTCAACATTTTTATCCCAGTGTTCTTCATATTTTATGAGCATGCCCATGCAGTTCACCAGAGAATTGCACAACATATTAATCTGCTAATAATATAAAAAGTACTCATTTGACATAGTTTAGACAATGTTAGACTCTGCTAGTTAGTAGTAGGTTTACACCTAAAATTTTCTTTACCAAAATTCTTAAAAATCTTCCAATGGTCTAATGCATTTCAAGAAATACAAGAGTGGTAGTTTCCTTCCTCCAGCATCATAAGGAAATTCATAGTTTTTGAGGAATTTTAATATTGTGTCATGCATTTATAGCCTGGTTAATAATTATGATACAAGATAGGATTTCAAGTACATGTAGTTCTGCATTTAGCTTGTTTGGCTTACATTTTAGCAACAGTAGTTTTGTATACTTTGATAGAATAAGGTTATAGATTAAATTAATAAAGATAAACAGGACCAATCAAAAGTATACAAACCTTTCCCTAGTGTTCTTGTGGGTGCATTTGCTATTTTGTTTGTTTGTTTGTTTGTTTGTTTGTTTTTCTTCACGATAAAAAGCAGATTTGTTCCTGAGCAGAACTTTTTTTTTTTTTTCCAAGTCAAATGCTTGGAAAGTGGTACATTGTGGGAGTTCAAGGTACTGTTTAGAATAAATTTCAGACCTTTGGGATCATTAAATTAATTTAAATACTACAGAGGCTTTATTTTAATTTCCATTTATATTCCAACTTCTGTGCAGTACCTTCTCTTTGTTCTCATTTAAGATCCCATCTTTAGTGCTGCACAAAACAATGACTAATTCTAATGCACCAAAGAAGAAAGACTAACAGGATTACACCACACTCCTCATGAAAGCTGTTGTGATGATTATCAGATACCATGATGATTATTAAACACCAAGGTCAGTTATGAAGGAACATACACATCCCATGTGTAGCAGCCTTGGTGGAGATGATGGTCTTTTAAAAGACAGACATTTGATGTGCAACTGCACGATCCAAGACATACAAGAAATTATACTTGAAAACTAATAGTCTTAAATATTTTGGCAAATACCACTGCAAAACACATCTATTAAGGAAAGGTTATACTTCAGTGGTTTTCTCTTCAGACACTTCACTTGCTCGCTTCTCCCAGTCTCTAATAATGTCTTTCCTATGTGTTTTAATACTCTATACTATGTCTTTGCACCTTTTTTTTTGCCTTTTGGCAGCATCTCATCAGATCTCTGGCTGACTTGGAAAATCAATCCATTTAGGGACCAGGGAGCATTTGTGTAGGACCTCACCATCTCCTATGGAAGGTGCCCCTGTGCGGAGGAGCTGGGAAGGTCCAGCCTTAGACCATAAATTCTTCGGTGCATGGACTGTGCAACAGGCTTGACACATGCAGGCCTTTCATGCATGGTTATTGTCCCTAATAGTATGAACAATAATAGTAATGCTCTTGATAATACTGTTATAATTCAACATTTAATTTCAATATAATACACAAGCAATTCACTTTTTTAGGTAAAACAGCAGTGATCAGCTGTGGGTAGGTGCTCTAACTGTGATTTACTCTTTTCTACCTTAGGAGAAATAAATGAGCGAGCTAGGATGAAATTTTTATTGATCTGAGTTTCAGGAAAAAGATCTGGAAGGAACAATATACAGTGTTGTGGCTATAAAACTTGCTGCTTAGGAGCTTCAGGTAATACACTGTATCTGAGATTAATTAAATTGTGGTCAAATCTAATCCAAAGTTCTTTCATTCTCCTTTAATTCCAGCCATCTGTTGCTGACCCATTTAATGAACTGCCACTTGCTTCCCAGATTCCCCCAAAAGCTGCAGGCAGGTTGCCATTGGAACTATTAAGACAAAAGCAATGATTACAAAGTTCTCGATGCCCCAGTAGCTCTTTCTAAAGGTAAACTAGCCTGACTACTCTGTGAGATCATGGCAGTCAGGGACACAAAATTGCACGGGTAAATGGAGTGTGTCCACAGCAGTCTTAATCAGTTATAAGCAAACTAATTTTGATTTTAAACAATTCACAAAAACTTAAATCCCTTACAAACTCACACTCTGAAGTGACAATCACTAGTAATCCCACTCATGCAGCTGTTATTTAGTGTTACTTGATCATTTCACATTTCTACAAAACAAACATTTCCATGCATCCCCTGTCTGATATACAGCAATAAGGAGAAGAAAAATGCAAGTGGGAACCTTAACTAAATGACAGTAGAAGCAATCAAGATGAAAAATATCTGCCATTATTCTCTGTACAGTGAAGTTCGCTTTAAAAACTATAGTGAGGGAGTCTTCAGCTGAAGATTCTGGCTCAGGTTCAAGGAGAAGCAGTAAAGCTCAAACCTACAAATGCACCTCAGTCATCTTCCCCAAGGCAGTCACACCATGTGGTCTCCCACCTGCCATCCAACAATACCATTCAGCTTAAACATGTTTGAAGACATTTCCTATTATTTGTACTACTACAGTATCCATCTGCTTTTATATTTATCCAGGAGCACCATGTGACATTCATACACCAAATGGGAGAAGGGAACTTCTCATTTAAGCTGAAAAATTTCTGTCCTGCTGTCAGTTTTTATTCCTTTTGTCCTGCTAGCTGTAGGCTTTTTGGAGCTGCTGCAGATATAGCTTCAATATTTCCAGAAATGAAAACGGGCTCTGGGCCGGTTTCCCACCTTCCCCCTGCTCTCCTTGTAGGTCAAACTCTTCCTACACAAGTGGTGAGTCGGGGCTGAGCCTTCCCCAAGCTAGACATTCCCTCCAGCAGCCCTGGAGCAGTCACCCCCTGCTTCCCCAGGGATCGCCATCACTGCCTGCAGCTTCACACTAGCCCCATTGCCCATGACACCCCTGGTGGGTTCCCTTCCATGCCCCACGTAACACCCTCAGTGCAGAAACTCCCTTCAGCTCCTCTCTGGGCCACTCACCAGACTCCAGCTTCAGCTCCATTTTCCCTTTCCTTCCTCTCCTTAACGACACATCAAGTCCCTCAGTGGCACTGCAATAGGCTACCGCATCTGCCCTCCACCAGCACTCACAGGCCACTTTCCACAACCCCATGGCCTTGAGGACATCACTTTTCTCTTCCTACCCCTGCCACTCACAAGGACTCCTGCCTCAGTTCTTCCCTATAGGATTTAGTCACTAAACCACAGTCTGCTGGACTTTCTGCTAGGGGCAGGGATGTGATAGTTCTTACAGGAAGCCCCAGTGGGGAAGGTCTGAACCTTGCAGCTGTGCGAAGAGGAACATCTCCTGGTCCGACCCCATCACATTCATTTCATCTCAGCGGAGCATGATCCATGACTCAGAGTAATGTCCAGGGAAAGTACATGTACCCTGGTGGATACAGAGATGCTTAGAGGTGATTGAGGCAGCAAGAGACCTTCTCCACTAAAAAGCAGAGGAAGACAGGGTGTGCAAATCAGGTGTATGTACACGAGCCAATCTAAATGTTGCTGATGCCAAACTGTCTTGACTTGTGCAAAAGGAGCGTTGCCAAATGCAGTCCACTTCCAAAGCTCCACAGAAGTAATAGCAAATTCAGGATGTGATCAATAAGAACCTATCTAGACAGAGAGCAAAAAGTCAAATTGAATTCTCTGAACCCTGGGCAGGCCAAGTCCCTCTTCTGCTCTTGCTGCCCTCCTATCTTTCACTGCCATCTTTCCTAATTCCTTCCCAGTCAGAAGAGTCTAGAAGTAAAGCAGATCCCTGACTTGGTTTGTCCAGCACAAGCATCTGTGGAAAATCATCCCTAGCAGCTCTGTAGGGCCACATTTTAATAATGAAGTGTTTCTTACAGTGAAGTTATATTTGCCAAAGCATTTCAGTGTCAAAAAGCAGGTTTGGAGGATGTGAATAACAATCTTCCAATTCTTCCAGGATTCCTAAGTTCCTGTTACTAAGAAAGGCTGTTTGTTTGGATCAGTTGGCAGAATTATGATCCACTAAGGGGCTTGGATGTCACCATTTTAACATTACAGCACTTAGCTTTTGGGCAAGTTGCTCATAGACTGTATATGACTAAATGACATAGACTGCAAATGACTCATAAACTGTAAATGACTATAAATGACAGTTGACAGCAATAGAAAGATTTAAGAAGAAAATTTGGGGAACAGGCTCTTTGTTCTCAGCTTTGCTTTTTGACAAAATTCAAAGGGAATCTTTAGAGGAAAGCCACATCCCTCCCATGGATCATGGTGTAGAGGGTCTCTAGTATCTGTTCAGAATCTCCCATTTGACCCAGTCCTCACAGCAACAATCTCCGCCACTTCCAGTCAATGCCTGGTTTAACTGCAAACTTAAAGTACTGGTTATGCATTAAGTGCATTAAGCACTTGTCATTGGTTTTTTTTCTGTGGGGCTTTGGGGTGAAGGCTCAGGCAGCCCAGTTTGTGGGACCTGGTTGGGCTAGGGAACTATTAAAGCCAGGCAGAGCAGGCAGCTAAAGGCAATGCTTAAGAGCAAGTGAGACAGAAAAGTGAGTCTGAAACTTCACCCTGCACGCAGGATGCCTCACTCAGTTCTGCCATTTATTTTCACTGAAACTGAAAGCCCAGTGCTGACCTGGTAGATGCTTGTGCTCCTCCTTTCTCATGAAATAAAATATGGCAGCATCAGCCCTTTACTTTTTCAGTAGCTCAGTAACTACAGAAGCAGTTTTCTAGTGTTTTCCCAGTTCCATTCAGATCTTTCTGCAGAGCTAGAAGAAGAAGGAAAGAGAAGGAAACATAGGAGGGCTGTGAAAACCAAGGGTGGTCATGACTCACAAGACCAAATTAGTACCCTGTGGCAGCCAGTGAGTTCACCTCATTTCCTCCTCAGGACCAGTCAGATCCCCCTTATTTTCCTGACTTCTGTATCTCTACTACCTATTTCTGAGTCAAAATTATTGTGTTGTATACATTTTTAGATTGGACTGTGAAAGCAAGAGTTGGAGAAAAATCTGTTTTGCAGAACCTAGAGATGTAGATGTGTCCAATCTTCTCTGCACAGCAAGGATTGAGACTTAACAGACCTAAGGAGTTTCAACAATAAAATATCATAAGTTTCTTCACAAAATATTCTTGACACACTCAGTTTGACATATTTGGGCAGATCCAGAAGGTTTGATTAGAATAACGCACTGTCCGGTTAAAAGAGGTCACAAGTCAAACAAGGAGGCATAATTGCAGCTAGCCAACAATACAGCTGATCTGAAGGGTCCTAGTCTGGCCTCTAGAAGTTTTCAAAATATCAGGACCTTCTCATGGTAGAGAGAGAGAGAGAGCACAAAATCAGCAGCTTTCTTGACCTTTCTGCCAACACCATGATTTTCATCTTCTCTCTCATGACTGTCGATGAGTCCCACTCCCTCTCACTCCTTCTTACTACAAGAGCAAGGCAAGTCTACCCTCAAAGCTTGTTAGACACAGTTCTCTGTCATCTTTCAACTTTCCCCCTTGTCACCTTCTGCTTCACATACTAATAAGCCCTATGTTCTCCTCTCAAAACTCCATGTTAAACATTTCAACCCGATCGAGAAAAGGCCTCACTTTAAGTTTTGAACAAAATTATTTAAGCAAAAATAAAATGTTAAACCTAATGTGACATGTGACTGGTTTTATTCTGCTTGCACCCTGCATTGCTTTCCCATACATTTCACCTCTTCTTTGTCTTATATGAGAAACTCCTCAGAGATGATAAAGTTCCTTGTCAAAGAAATCCTGTATTTATCCTATAGAATGAATGAAGCCAGGATTTCTCAGTACTAAGTATGGTTACAAGCTGTCAGAGGATAATCCGGGGAGAAGCCTATTGTTCAGCTATTTTTGGGAATGATTTTTATTGTCTTTTCTTAGCAGTATCTCCAAGCACTAATTAGGAAATTTCTTTGACACAGAATTGAAATCTGCTCAGAACTGTAAAAAATGTCAAATGTCTTAGTGTCTTTTCTATTGCTGCTTATGACCAAATACTTCCTACAGCATCATTTCTCCCCCTTTCGTATTGATTCTCGTATCTTCAAGCAACTGCAGCAGCAAAGAAAGCTGTGCCATTCAGAGCAATTGACTTGCACAAACCATCTTTGAAAATAAAATAAAAAAAAAGACATACAAACCTAAAATAAAACACACAAGCAATTATACCTGTCACTCTGTGGTGCTAAAACCATGTTAAACTTGTTTTTTTGTTTTGTTTGTTTAAGAAATTTGCACATTACTTAGCATGGCAATGTTTAAACAATGGAGAGAAATAATGTGATTTAAGCATCTTTAAACCTATTTAGAAATGTACATAGATGAACTTTTGGGAAGCCTTTGAAAACAAGGGCTTTTCAAAGCCCTTGTCTTTTTCTACTAGTAATCATCAAGCACAGGAGTCATCACACTTAACTTTTGTTGCCCCCAATGTGACTACTGGAAGCACCAATGCACTGACTTTGCATTTCGTCTTTTAGTAAAGATGATTTAAAATTAGAATGTAGTATCAAGTTTGCAAAAGTCTTTTTTTTTTCCTTCAAATAAGGAAAGAAAATGCTGAAAAGTACTAGGTGAAGGGCATGCTCAGGGTTGTGTTCAAATATTTAACTGCTTTGTTATATCCTACTGTTGTGCAAATACATTAGGCAGTAAATTTAAGATTATTTTGGAAGACTAAACTGAGTTTACTGGCTTTTATGATAATCTACTCCTTGATATTGTATTAATACACCTTTTATGCTCAGAAAAAGAATAACCAGAACATTTCCCTTTTTTGATTGTCTGAGAACTTCTTGTAATGTACTTCTGTCTAGTGGTCTGTCAAATTAAATACTGGAGGCTTTGATATATAGCCGTTTCATAAAACACTAAGAACATGGGATTAGGTAAACTTGAGGTTCATGTTCACAGAAAGTCTTTTCTACACAGGTTTAATTATTTCCAGCAGCATTCACCAATGAAATTTTCAGAGGCAGCTTGCACCATAACACTAAAGCTTAAGTGTTTACCATACCTGGATTAGATTTGGGCAATTGTTTGATATCTTTTGAATTATTAGATCGATATAGCCTATTTTCCATAAGACACTCTTGAGGGGTCCACAAATTTTGATTTTGTCAGGCCTTACCTCTCATTCTCACTTTACAATTTCACCTACAAAATATGCATTAATCTAATTCAGACTTAATGAAACAGATTTTAACAGCCAAATGCCAACTGTGTGCCTTTTTTCTCCACCCATTTTCAAATAAAATTCAGGAAAACATACCACAACCCTTACTATTTGTCCTATGGCAAGCCTTAAAGTCTCTTCGCAGATCCTTTCAGTCAGGCCAATCTGTAGTTACTGATGCATGGCATGAAGAATGTTGATGTGGCATTAGCTCTATCTTAATTCTCAAAGGCTTAAAATCTCTCTCCAAAAGGAGAACTTCTTGACATGTAAATTTGAAATCTTTACTCCTGCCTTAGAATTAAAAGATAAAAAATTAATGGGTTGATACAGATAAAATTTCATTTAAAAGAATTTACCAAACATTTACATAAATGTTTAAAATGAAGGCACACTGACAATGTAATTTAAGGATATACTGAAAAAAAACTGAAGTCACAAAAGTTTTAATTCACTTTCTGTTCTTACATATTTTTGCAAAGATTAATTTGATATTTAGCAGCAAATGGAAGCAAGACCCTCTCCAATGATTTTCCAGGATTTTTGAGAAAGTGCTCCCTAATATTATATATGTGTAATGTCATTGGCTAACGAGAAATTGCCGAGGCCGACCCCGCGAGACGGAACGAATGACACTTCAATGTGAAGCAGGTTCAATTCGCTTTACTATTGTCTGCCATGTAGCTTTATACAATTCCAGCACCCGTAAACGCAGACACACGCTAAGCAACAGCATTCCCATTGGTTAGGCTATAGTGTCCACGCATAGTTAGCTTTCAGCTGACTGGCATTCTTTCCCGATGCTCTGTTGCTGGGCCTCCCGGATGCTTATCTGGTTATGGCTGGCCTAATTCATTAAAAAGTTGCTAACAGGCATTATCTTCTCCGGGTGGCCTTGGTTCCCATCGCTTCAGCTCCTCGGTTCTCATCGCCTCAGCTCCTCGGTTCTCATCGCTTCAGCTCCTCGTATTCTTTCAAAAGCGCTAAGGCCCCAGCAAGAAATCCTATCCTGTCTTGAGAGGTAAGTTTCTGATTCTCTTTCTATTTCATTATGAGCCAAATACCTATCTGTCCTTGGTGTTTTCACAAATTTCGGGCTCACAACTTAATTTTCAGTGGTTGCTGCATTATCATAAACCAGGAATAAGACCCTTATCTTTTTAATAGTTATACCAAACTCCTTAGTTAACATTCAGTGAGAGTTAAAGAAAACTAAAAATCCCAAATTCTGGTTATTGGAAACCCAGTCACTAGGTAAAGCCACTTAAGATCATGCTATAGAAGGTTCCCTAAGTAGGTGGTTCTTATTGCCTCCTTTTGCATCCCTCAGCTTGCACAAATTCTGGTGTATTTATTGAGTGATACTATGTGTTATTTCAGTTAAAACTCCTGCCAAGTGCCCATCCCTTCAGAGACATCTTGTAAAAATCTCATTCTGATCTTTGAAGTTTTAATATTCATATGTATAGAGGACTGTTACCAACACTCATTACAGCACTTGCATCATCAGCAAAGCTGAGTTCACTCTGTGGCAATAGTTTCTCAGATCTGCTCATCTCATGCATTAAATAAGACACTCATTTTGTTCGCTTCCTCGTACTTATCCCTGTTCTCAAAAGCAAACCAACAGTAGCCAGAAACCATAAGCTGCCCACTTCGGATAGCCTAGAGTTTGGGTGGTCTAGGCTATTGCTGCAAACACTGAAGACTGACATTCATTTGTGAAAAAAAAAAAAAAAAAAAAGATATGGAGACTTCTGTTAGAGCTCTTGGCAGCAGAGAAGCAAATATTGCTCCAGGGTATTTCCTCTCAGGGATGCCTCTTTCTCTGAAACACATCACCAAGTTGTGGCCAGGTTTTAGTACTGTGCATACCAGAACATTTAATGTACATTTGCTGTACAACAGCTACGTGGCTGCCAGCTCACAGCCACCGCTGGCAGGGAAACACTCCTGCTACATCCTCAGTCCTCTACAGCAGGGCACTATCAGCAACCCATCCATGCAGTTAGGTAGATAGGTCTGCATGAGTCAGACAAACAGGTCTATTATATCAGTCAAGAGAGTGTTCTATGCAGTCTTGCCTTTTTGTACATGCTCAATGTCCAGTTCTTTCAGGTGAGTATGTATGCACCGAGTGAGTTAGCAATGAAATATTTCACTATGTTACCCTCATGCAAGGGGGATGCAAGTCTTCTTCAAAAATATTATCACCTCTACCCAGTTGTGTCAGCAGATAATCTTTGCATTTTTTTGCAAGGCAATACTACCCTCTCTTGGTGTATTTTATTATGCACGGCAGTTTTGTTAGAATTCATTTCCAAGGTTAGAAAGTATTTTTAGGGATGCATAACTTTGTTTTTTTTTTATAGGGAAAAAATCCCACATGAATTTTCAAAGATGACAAACTGTAGCAAATGAAGTAGTACAATTTCAGACTCTGTTTTCTTGGATGTAGATCCAAACAGCCACTACTACTAATAGGCTACTGAAAATCCGTAATGCAGAATTTTAGATTTGGAGCAAACAGCACAAAACACAAATTCCTTTACTAAGGGAAGACACAAAGGAAATAATTTTGTCTTGAAAAAAAAAATTAATTTAAGTTACCAGTTTATAGAAAACAGATACTGCGGTGGTTAAAACATTCCCTGAGCAAAACCTGCTTTCAGCCTGAGGCAGGTAAGCACATTGACAATCAAACAAGGAAACCAGTGGCAATTAAGGATTTTGAAGCAGGAGTCAAAAAAACCCTTGCCAAGACTTTTGTTTGTTTTGCTAGGTTGATGTGACAGCTATTTCTCTAATTGATCAGTGTCTACAGCTGATTTGTTTTACTTCTCTTTATCTGCATGTAGCACAAGAATAGGTGCATATAGATAGCAGATACTGTACATAGAATGAGGTATTTATGGTTATTTATGATGTGTTAGCATAACAAAAAAACAGGCCTGATAAAATGCAGAGATGCACAGAGTGCAGATAGGGGGCAATAAGTGATGGGACATAGCCTTGGCTTTGGAGACCCAGAGCTATAACTCACCTGTGGTCAGTTCAAAAAAGAAAAAAAAAAAAAAAAAAGGACACAACAAAACACAGATCTAGCAGACCTAGCTGCACAAAACTGGCTTTAGGGGTCACAGAACAGAAAAACCCAATGCAAGTAAATGCAAATCATATAAAGTAAATTTGGATGTAACAGAGCTGTAGACCCATGAAGAAAGAAAAAGGCCTAAAAGCATGTTAGCAAGCATATGCAAACAACCAGCAGTTTTTAAGAGACAGGAAGAAAGCAGAAACATCACCAGCCTATTCATCCCTCGGAAGGACTTCAGAGACAATTTACAGTAATATCTTCTCCATCAGTCTAAAATTAATGACTTTAAGCCCCAGAAAGCAAGGGAAGGGTGATCCTAACTCCAATACAAACAGTAAAAGCTAAGGCATCCATGTGCATTATAGTTTTATATTGCATTTTTTTCCATGTAAGGAGTCTGTACTAAATTTTCCTTTCCTGTAACAAACAGATCTAGATTAATAATTCTTCAGTATATTAAGATTTCCATTATATTAACAGCGAATACTTGGCTTTACTAAGTGTTCTGATTTTCAGAAAGATCCAATCTGACACTAGTAGAAGACATTAGACCTTCAGATGAAAACTAAAAGTACACAAAAACCTGTTCTAACAACATATTCAGGTGCAAGAGCTCAAAAGAACATCTCTGAAAGATAAAAGCACTCAGAGGACACAAACAGCAAAGAAAACCACTGACCTATTATCTGCAAGGAATATTTCTCAATTTACAGGTTACAATTCTCAATTTACAAAGCAAAAATTCTACAGGTAAAGGATTAAGTCATTTAAATACTTTACAAAAACATTACAAGCTTTATTCTTATACTATCAAAGTAGGATCAACAAGTGAAAGTGGACTGAAGGTTCAATTTCCTTCTGTCACACTAAGCTCTCTTTAATTAGACTAAATAATTATCTAATGACTCTACTGAAAAAGATCAATTTATTGCTGGAATGTGCAATATACAGATAAGCTACCTATTGCAATTAAGTAGATTTCGCTTAGTTACTGATTTGAAATGGAACTAAGAAAAAAATCGGATTTAGGAAACATCAAGCGTTCTTTAACTTTTATTGACTTTTATGAAGTTGCCAAGGCAGCTTTAGAGACAATTTAGGTAAATAAGAAAGTTTCTTGTGATATTTTGCTTGTTGAATAAAAAAGTGTGCTGGATTAATATGAAAAAAATTGGAATCACTTTAGGTTCTTCAGCTGAATCTAGTATGTTGATTACAAGAGCAATACAGCAGCCAACAGAATAGAAATTAAGAGTTTCCATTATAAATAACATAGCAACAAAAGGATTGTGTTTAACTGAACATGTGCCTTAGGTGAAGCACACATAGAACATGTTTAGCAGTGTACAAAAAAGCTAAAGAAGCTTCAGGTGTATATAAAATGTGTTTGATATTATCCTGTCCTTCTATCTTCTGCATTTCAGTGAACTCTCTCAAGGGTACATATTCTTGTTCTTCTTGTTCTTCTTGCTTGAGCCTGCTGTGGGTGAAATGGAAAGTATCAAAGGATGTGCATAGTAAACACTTGGGGTTCTTTTCAGACAAGCACCTGAAGGTCCTTAGGTACAGGGCAGCTAATAAAACCCAGCATTTCATTTAAAAAATGCCCCTAAGAGTAGCGGAAACAGACATATTGACATCAAAGCACATATTCTTCTTATTAAAACACTACCAGCTGTTAGACTGCGGTCACTGTTTTAAAAAATAAAACCAGAAAACAAAGAAAAACTGAAAAAAGAAACATCTCAAGGGTCTGCAAAGCACACCACCCCCTCCCTCTTGTTGCTAAAGCAGAACTGCCCGGGAAAATGCAGTGCCTGCACCCTGTGCTGTTTTAAGAGACTGTTATGGATTGTGTTTGTCTCAACATTGTTGACACCCATTTATCTGAACAATGCCCTGTATCTCGTCTCTGGGAAGACCCGCTCAAGACCCAAACAAGGACATTATCTCTCACCATTTACACTTCTTAACCTTGGCATTTTATCTCTGGGAAAACTGTAATATCAGTTATCTACTTGGTGTCAGCATGATCAGCTCCAGACCTGAATAATGACATTCTCAGCAGTGCCCACCAGAGCAGTCTGCATTGAAATCGGGGGTGAAGAGGAATACAAAAGCACACAGCCTGTAGGACAGGAACAGCACATAACAGAAAACTTCAAGAAAACTGGAGGACACTTTGAGAAGAGAGATAAAAGGACTACATATTCCTGCACTGAGGTGTGTGCAACATCACCTGCACCGAGGCACCTGTACTTGCACCTAAGTGGAGCCAATGACACTTAGCCAGATTGATGGTGGTGGTAACTATAATCTTGTTGCATCTCTCCCGCTTGCTTGCTTATCTTTCTTTTTTCTCTTCTTCTTCTCTCTGTCCTATTGCGCTTATGAGAATAAAGCTAACAAGGTTGTATAAAATTTGACTCCGTCTGTGTCCTAATCTCGCTCTTGGGATCGTATCGAACCCGCCCCTGACACCGGATCGGGACAGCTGTGCAGCACTGCTTGTGCTCTCCTCTGCCTGAGGGCTGGGACTGCCATGGTGCTCGGGGGGGGAGGACGCGCATGCGCAGTGCGCTCTGGCCCGCTCGCTGCTGCCATCGCGTGTTGGAACGAAGGTGCTGCAGTAGCAGGGTGTGCGCGCACGCGCAGTGCGCTGGGGCGGTCTGCTGTAGCGCGCGGCATGTGCGCGGCGGCGGCAGGAGCGCGCGGGAAGGGCGGGGATCGCCGCCCTTGGAGTCTGACGGGGGCATGGTTGCGTGGAGGAGGTGCTGCGGGGCCGGGTCTACCGACCTGCCCTGCTCTTTTCCGGTGTGTCCCTGGAGGGTTGCGGGGGTGGCCAGGGCAGGTTGGGAGGAGCGCTCCCTGGTGTGGAGGAGGTGTGGGGAGGTGGCGGTTGGGGAGGACGTTGTCCCTGACACTCAGCGTCCATGGGCCGGCGGCTCCTGCTGCACCAGAATGTTGGTGCGTGGCATCCAAAAACCTGAGCCCTTGTTCATTCAGCAGGGCAGCTCCGTGGAGGGGGCTGTTCTGCAGAGAAGCGGCCGGGCCATCATGATGCCATCGCCCCTCCTGGTTGTGATGGCCTGCTCCTGCACACCTGTGTGGCGGGGATCTGGAAGCTGCTGCGCCCCAAAGGTGAGGGCTTGGGAAGCGAGGCGGGCAACTCGAGCAGCGTCATTGGTGTGCGCCCCTGTGTGCATGCATGGCACGGTGCATGCTGCAGTCCCTAGCTGTGCTCTGTGTGTGTGCAGGCAGGGTGGCCCCCTAGGTCTAGGAGGGCTGGGCCATCGCCTGGCTGTGGCACCTGGTGCTGGCAGAGGAATTCTAAGGCTGTGTAACGCAGCTGGGTTAGCGCCTGTGGTGTTTGGGGTCGGTTCGAAGGGAGTACACCTCTGTGCAATGCAGGGGAGCGCCTCTTGCATGTCCTCGGCCTCTGGAGCGAGGTGAGTTCTAACAGAGAGCCGTGGTCAGGCTTAGGCTTAAGAGCAGGAGAAAGCCTAGAGCTGCATGGGGAGCGGCACGAGAAAGGGCTGCCTAAGGAAACGTAGCGCGATATCCAGCCTGGTTCTGGGACGCCCTTTAGTTTTGTAGCAGATATAGGCACAGTGGCCTCAGCCTCTGGACCAAGCTGAAATTTGGCATTCAGGTGCCACGTGGGTGTTTATCGCTCCTTTCTTCTGAGCTGCCTCTCAGTCCCTCCGTACATGCACGACACAGCCTTTCTCGGATGATTGTGCTGTGCACGGTGCTCACGGAACACACAAATGTCTAATGGCAGGCTAAGGCGGCAGCACTAGTACTAGGGAGTTTGCTCGGCAGTAAGGCAGTAGTTACAACAGTAAATTTGCTCTAGCAGAGAACGGGACTTACACAGATACGAGCAACAGAGAAAAACAGTAATCCCTTTGGTGTTGTAAGACTTTTGTCTTACAACAAGACTTACTGTTTGTAAGAAATTTTTTTTTGGAAGGGAAATCATTTTGGCAGTGGAAAAACATTAGGCAGGGAGTAATTTTTTCAGAGGCTAAAACCATTTGGAGGGAAATCAGAAGGAAACATTTGTGGGGGAATTTTTTTTGAAGGAAACTTTTGAACCGGGAACAGGAAAATGTTTTGGGAGAAATTTTCTTGGGAATGTTGAGAGAGAATTATTTTTTGGGGGGGAGAATGTTGGGTTTTTTTTTTTTTTTTTTTTTTTTTTGAGAATTAGGTTTAAGGAAAAGCTCCTGATTTTTGGCTACATAAACGCAATATAAATAATATTCTGTATTTATTTATGTAGGCTATATAAAGGCTTTATATAGGCTACATAGGCAATTATTTATATAGACTATATGAATATTATTTTGAAGCAAAGGTTTAGGGTTTAGGGTTAGGGTTTAGGGTTAGGGTTTAGGGTTAGGGTTATGGGTAGGGTTGGGGTTAGGGGTTAAGGTTAGGGTTTAGGGTTAGG
>NW_010585839.1:0-18338 GCF_000705375.1 Tinamus guttatus | reverse complement strand
GAGAGCATGCAGCTTACACACAGGCACCATCTTTTTGAGACTCCGTGGATACGTGGCACTGCTCCTTCATTCCTTGGTCTTTCCTGGAGATTGAGATGGCTCTCATTACTGCCTGGAGGCTCTCATTACTGCCTCTCATTCACCAGGAGCTGTAGGCAATGCTGTTAGCATTAACATCTCAGTCAGAAATCAGGAGGACTGGCCAAAAGTTCTCTGTGGAGGTTGTAGGGAAGCAAGTGAGGAATTAAAGATGCTTTTCCAATGGCTTTTATTGTGAAGCAGAGGTTGTTCTCCTGACATCTTTCTTACGTCCTTTTTGACGTTTTTTCCATCCTAGGGGAGACTTGGGAATAGAGGGGAGCAGCGTGTCCCCTGTTTGTACCCGAAATCTTGATTTTAGTCTTGGTCGCTGCAGGTGCCTGCTTAGGGGGTCAGTCAGCCATTCAGAGGCCTGCCTGGCCTGGCTCTCTGGCGCTGGCCTCCTTGCCAGGGCTGGGGCCAGCTGGGGAGGACATCAGGTGGCCGGGGGCAGCCGTGGGCCTCGAGGCCCCTCTGGCCATGTGTCCCGGCTGCGCGTGGCCCCGGGTCCTCCTCCCCATGCGCCCCGCGGCCTGCGCTGCTGGGGCTCCGCTCTGCTCCGTGGCCACCTGCACAGCCAGGGATCCCCGTTGAGCTCTCACGCGTGGGCCTCGAGGGGCGGCGCAAATTGCCATCTGGCCTCTGTTGGCATCTGCTCTGGGTAGAGGCGACGCCTCGCTGGCGTCCCCGGGATGGCACCGCAGGGCTGAGGGGACAGCGCTGGGGCTCAGGGTCCGGCTGAGAGGAGGCTCGGCTGCTCTAAAGCTCCCTGTTTAGTTTCCTAGTCAGGAAAACAGCTGCAGGGGCCAGTTCAGATGCCTGGTCTGGGTGTTTAGATTAGATTTGATTTAGATTTTGTGGGTGAAAGGTATTACTAAAAGTCTGATCTTTTGAGTTTAGGGGATCACTGGCTTATTTAAATACCTGTGGAAGCATGTGTAAAACCACTGTGAGTGTTGCTGAAGAGGAGGCTTCAGCATGCACATGGGGTCACAGCTGGCGCTGGCTCCTCTCCCTAATTTTGCAAGAGGTGGCATACAGAAGCCTCACCAGAGCCCCGTGCCCTTCCTTGTCATCCATCAAGGTTAGCAGATTAATAATAAAAGATCACACAGAGGATCTGTGCTGCCTTCCCTGAAGGACAGCAACTCCAGCACGTGCACTAACTGCAGTCTCCAATTTCGCACAGGAGGCAGGACCATCGTCCCAGATTAGCTAGAGTTATTTATTCCTCCCCATGTCTGCTTGAAAGATGTTTTTGTAAATAAATGGATATTATCTAATACAGCTGAAAGATGAGAAGAGGGTCTGCGTGCCAATCCCAACTTCGACGGCTGCTGTCGGGTTTGCATCTCCTACTGTCTGGTTTACGATTCCTTGCAGCTGCAGGTGGTCAGACGTTGGCACCCTTCCCTTCTTCCCCCTTCAGCACCTGGCCATGGTATGGCAATATGCAGAGAGGTCCAGCTGGTGGAGAACACACAGCAGAAGGAGTCTCACCGTTTACTTCTTTCCATTCCCTCCGTTGTCATTTTCAAGAGTGCAATAAGATGATCAAAACTTGGCAAAGAAGCAAAACCCCAGTTTGTACTACAAGACCTATCTCTCTATCATCTCACACACAGGCGTGCGTCTGGGAGCAAACGCTGTCATCTTCTCCTCATCCTGCCACATCACTTCTAAAAGCAGTTCTGCCCTAGTTTGGATTTGAAAGGATTTGGATTTGGCTTTCTTGGTTACCCAGGGCTCGTTTATGTAGAATCATCTTGGGAACATACAGGGAAGCTGTGAAAGTTTGTGGTCTCTATGTACAGGGAGGAGGAAACAGAGAGAGCGGAGAAGGTATAAAATCTGCTGGCCAGAAAAGAGTGTCTTTGGGAATATTCTCCTTTCCATGCCTCTGAGATATATGTTCTGATTACGGTATTCAACATAGTATTCACCAATTCATACATTAATTAGCATGGACACAGCCAGTCCAGTACTGACTGAAAATAAGTTTTCCTTCATACATGACCCGTCAAGAGCAGGATGAAGGGATATTGCTGTAGAGCCGAGTCTGTCCTGGCATAGATCTTGCACCCAGAGAGATCTTTCTGTATTGTAAATGAAAGGTGGTCTAGCCTTTTAAACATAAGAAAACAGCAGCACAACCCTCTGTGGCCTCTCCATGTGTCCGGCCCTGGGATGTGAGGAATCATTCATCACGTCACAGGGCTTGGCAAGCTCTCCTCCGTTTGCTTTCCACTTTTCCCACTGCTCCCTCAGACAATACAATAGATAGCAAAGAACAAGAAATAGAGATAATATTTATCTTTCTGGCTAAAGAAGCTGTGGTTCCAGGCCAGAATAACATCCCAGTGTTCCTGTCTTGCAGGGGAAACGATACTAGAAAAAAAACAACCCTCCTTCCAGAATTAGCCACATTCATCTGGACACTTGGCTGCAGTGATTACCAGTATCAAGAACTCCAGAAAGAAACCAAACAACACAGCTGACCAACACAAAGATCCTGGTTTAATTAAGTGCTGCACAGCCTTGAATTGCAGCAAGCAGGCTTGTTTGTGGGGATGCCAGATATCCGAATTAAAGAGTCAGTACTTTGTGCTATAAAGCTCCTAGTATGTTTGAAAGGAGCAATCTCTGGCTAAATGCCAATGCTAAACATTTCTGTAGAGCGACTGTTCTGACTCTGGCCCCAAAAGATTGTAGCCTTGGAACCTTCTTCTGGTTAGTCCAAAGATCAAAAACCTCTGGCAAATATTTTTATGCTTTCCAATTATTATAGTTGATTTGCTGATGACTGATATCGAGGCAGATGGGTTTTCAAGCTGGCCATCTTCTTGCAGGAGGCACGGGATTTTGTAATTGATTCAGCTAGAAATACTGTGTTTGTAGTGAAAAGTAAATTCATCTTAAATATGGCTTTGAGAAGGATAAGATCTTATAATGTGTTTGAGTATAATTTGGTAAATATTTTAAAGGAAAACAGGTGGGGAAGTGGAACATTTGAAATACTTTGTTTTGACATTTTCAAAACAAACTGTTTTGATTTTTGTTTTGGAAAAGTATCTTAATCGTGAAACTGACTGTGAAAAGAAAAAAAAAAGAAGTTAACTGCATAATCAGAAAATGAAATGAGACCCTTCTGGTTGAACAAAATTCTTTAACTAATTTTTTTAGGTTCATTGAAGATTTTCATATTGACCTAGCTGATATTTTAATTTTTTTTTTTGTGCTAAACCCTTCAGTACTTTTCCTTTTATGTCAACCCAAGCTGATCTCTTTTTCTTTCTTTTTCTTTTCATTTTGGTCACTGAACCAAAAATTGAACAGTTCTACGTCTGACAAGTTGACCATTTAATTTCCGGCCACTGAGCAGATCTTATTCAAACAAGTAACTATCACCACCCTCCTAGAATTTGTTCCCAAAATAAATTACAGAAAAATTACTCTTCTTTAAGACACTGGAGTGCAGTTTGTGGGAATACTGACACTTCCAAGACAACAAAACCACTTTTTTTTTTCTTTTTTGTAAGGATACTTATAGGTTGCTAGTAGCTTCTTTATACATTGACTAAATCTTCAAATCTTCCTTCATTCTCTCTCTCTTTTTTTTTTGTGGAGAAGTATTTTCCCCGAGTCAGTGTTATTAAAGAAAAAGGATTGAAGGAGTGTATCACTTAGATCTTTCCAGATGTCTACATTTAAAAGATACTTTTGCTTCCAAACTTTAAACTATTGAATACTTGAAAGATTGCTGCAGTACATCTGTAGAACTGGTATTCATTTAACTGGATAAGTAGATTTTCATGTCTCTAAAATTATTTTTTTTCCAAATTATACTATCTACAGAGCTGCTCACCTTTAAAAGAAATGAAATGTTCAGAGCAGATATGGAAATTAGCTTCCAAAAATTCAAGTTTAGATCATTAAGGGAAATTATCCCTTATGTTCTTTGTTGCCATGCTTTTCCTTCAAAGGGCAGTTGATACTGGGTGAAAATTACAGCCTTATAGAGCTGTGGTAAGTGCAGGATTTGCCTCGGTCGGCGTTGGAGGAAACGTTGCGTGTCTGGCCAGAAACTGACAGCGCTGGTCCCTTCCTGTCCTCAAGCAGCCCAAATTACTCTACAAAGCATCTGTGGACCATTTTACTTAGAGAGATGTAAGTTTTGTTTCATCAAGTGGCAGCAGATGTTTGGGAGCTTTCACGACATTCATCACAGGGAGAAGTCTGTGCTGTGTCATCTGGCTGTTTCCTTAATACAAATTGTTTTTCTACACTATAAACTATCTTTGAACAGAGGTGGTGGCGTGTTACACCCTGACCACTCTTCTTTTGGGTCCTTGCCCAGGAATCCAATCTCCAATTCCCCTCAACCCTACCTTTTTCCAAAAGAGGGGTTTTGCTCCAAAGAGCAAATCCTGCCATTTGCAACAATTCCCTCTCAAAATACCTGGTAGAATGAATTGCACTACAGTGTTTTTTCAATGATTCAACATTACTTGCATGCTAGAAAAGCTTTTGAGTACTCAGAAGTACTTCAGAGACGTAAGTAACTCTCTCTTTTTTCTTACATGGTTTCTCCAGAACACGTAGGATTTTTTCCTATATTCAGGACCCATTTGGATATTACTAAGCATGGTACATGAAGTCATTAGAGCAGCAAACCCTTGAGAAACACAGCTCTTTTCCACTGTTTGATGCCTCGATGCACCCCAGTCCCTAACGCTCGGTGACAGCCGAGGGCTGTGGCCCCATGGAAGGGGATCGATGCCAGTTGCCCGCGCAAGCTCGTGGCTCCTTGCTGTGTCTCCTAATGAGTGTGAGAAGAGATCTGTGGGCAGCATGACAAGCTCTAACTCTACTTGCTGCTTGTAAATTCTACTAATCCGTTCCTCAAGCTGAGTCTCCGGACGATGGCTCTCTGCCTTCTCCCCTACAGGCAGAGCTGCTTCGGGGTACGTCTGACCCCAGAGTTCAGGTGCAGGATGACGGAGACGCAGCAGATGCTCAAGTGTGAGGGGAGCAGTCAGCATCTCGGAGGGCTCTGAGCGCTCCATGGCATTTTCACTCTTTCTTGTTTAGTCTCTGATTTTACTTCACCACCTCAACCACCACCAACCTTGACAACCTGCACTGAAGTTTTTGACTTCCCTATAGCTACCCACCATAAATGGAACAAAAACTTAACTCTTGACACTTAACACGGAGTGAAAACATCGTTTGATTAGTGTGTGGATTACCTCAAATCCCAAGTAATCATGTTGCTTTTAGGAGAGTGGCTCTGTATTTACACCATTCCAGGGAAGTCAGTTTGACCCCTTCAGTGTGTAAACTTAAATCGTTTCAAGTTTTCAGCTAAATCTATTAAGCAAGGTGTAAAATTAATCAATTCTATCCCAAAAAGCCTTGAAAGGGGGATGGAGTGTGGAAAAGAATTTAGAAGAAAGTATGGATTATTAGGTCCTGACATATTACACAAATGTTGCATGAAATAAAATTGCATATAGCTTAAGAAGGAAATATTATTTACAGTGATTTTAAGTAAAGAGGAATTTGGACTGGACTTTAGAGATGCACAGCATGCAGATTTTTAGCTTATCAAATACTTTCCCTCTTTTGTTTTTTAAAAGAGCTCACAGCTCAAAAAATGTATCTGGATTGACAACTTCATTTACTAACTGTCCCTTAAAACTACAGCACAGATGTTTCAGTAGGAAAAATCACCCTGGTCAAATGATCTGGATTACATTCCAGCTGTGTGCAAGTTCAATGCTATCTATTCTGCTGAGTTTAGCATATGTTTATTATGTTTAGCATGCAAAATGGTTGTAATGAATTTGAATTAGAGGGGAATCATCTTTTTGCTCTTTTTTATGTCAAGGATACTGTGCTTTAGTATAAAGAGAGATTGATATCTGTGTGATCAGCTAGTTGAGAATCTGATGCCCTTTTTTGTTTTAGTTTTCACTTGCTGGGCCCCTGTATAGGTGTTTACAATGTGGGCATATCAGGAGCAAATGATCGCAGCACAACAGAATTTTCCCGTTTGTCTTGAATAATTCTGAAATGTTTAAGTACAATAAAATATATAATAACGGGATAATTAGCTGCTTGACTTTTCTTTTAATTATACGTGTAAGAGCAAATTACATGAGATCCTTTGTTACCTATTTGGATGTTTTGTTGCTTCTTGAGCTCTTCTATTGCAGGCAATCAGATCACTGCTGGGATAAAGAGCTGTACACATTGGGAGACTAATGATTTAATGTGCTCTTCAGAATCAGAGGAAGAACAACAACGCAGTATATATGAGTGGGGTGGCAGAGATCCTAATATTTATTTCAGGCTTCTAGGTATTTAACTGCTATTTCTTACACTCACTTACTGTCTGTTAGGTTAGGCAAGACCTAAGCTAGTTCCTACCATATGCTAAAAGAAAGCTCAACTGTCTTGTGTCTTGAAATTCCCCCCTGTAATATCTCAGAGGAAGGCTACATTTCTGTGGCTTAGTTCTGGCTCATTTTTTTGTATCAAGGGACACCTTTTATGTGGTACATAGCTACTAATATATTCTGAGGGGATTAAAAATGGCTGGGAATCTCAAGAACCCTAATTCTGCATAAAAAATGGAATTTTGAGCTATGCTCATATATAAGCTCACTTAAATGTCCCCAAATGCTCAGACTCCTTTTTTTCTTTCCAAGAATATAAAGCTATTGAAAGATGCAAACATAATCTTAGCATTTGTCTCTTGTTCGGTGAGGAAATACCTTTTGGTTGAATTTGTAGCTTGTGAAATTCAGTGTTATTTAAAAATCTGCAAACTAGAACATTTTCCTTCTGAGAAATGGAGGAAGAAAGAAGCATTTCTTGAAATTAAGGGAGGATTTTTACATGTTAACTATAAATATCTTGCAACTGTATGATTTACTTTTAAATAAAATAAAGCTGCTTGCTGTCTCTGCAGAAATGAATTGGGGAAAGGGATTTATCCAGGGTAATTCAGTCTGATGAATGGAGAGATATGTCCATCACCACTAAAGTGACAGTTATTCCTTCTAAATATAAACTGATAATATTATATATTAGAGCCTTGATTATAGCGTTAAGAAGATTAGTACATTTAAACAGAAAATAAAGGCTTATGTGCCCCAAATGTAAAACGGAAAAGAGATGTTTTATTATATGGCAGTATCACAATATTGAATACTTTTGAAGAAGGTGTTTTCCCTATGAAAATACCCGTGAAGAATAACCAGTTTACGCTACCTCTGGGAGTATGTGGAGTGCTTTAAACTTAATCTCCCTCAAAGCTGTAATTTAAACATACACAGGTATTAATTCTTGTATGTTTTGGTGTGTTCAGTAGAGTAGGCATAATAATTTCATAGAATCATGCTCACAAAGGCAGTTTTGTGGATCATCTGTTTTCAGTGTTTGAGCATCTTTATTAATTACAGATTTTGATACTTTTGTTTTATTTCTGTGAATCAGTTTTATGAATTTAAAACATTTAAAACATGCTGAAGATCTTCGTGTCTTATAATATTGTGCTCAGCTAACAGTAGCATCTCTAATAAGAATATTGTAGCTGAATCTTTTGATGGTATTGAGTTTGTGACATTGAATTTAAGACTTTTGTGCACATGTCATGAAGCTTGTTAGGTAGTGTTTAACATGTCTCCTTTTTCATTTTTATTTTTTTGAAATTCATATTCTTTATAGCCTATTAGTTCTTCTCAGTGAAAGATTTATGGTGAGAATGGGGGAAGCCTTGATCCTTTTGCAGTTATCTTCTTGATAGATAGCACTCCTAGATTTCTTTTTATGTACCTCTCAAATCAGATATTCTGCACCTTACTCACAACACGCTTTTACTTACTTAGCCTATGAAGAACAGTGGAAGCATTATGATAATAAATTATCGTAGGAATATTAGAAGATATTCTACCTCAGGGCTTGTCTTTGTTTCCAGCTCAAGTGTTGCTCCCTGCTCAAGTTCTACCCAGATGAAAGAGCCACTTAATTGAATCTGTTGAGGTCTTTAAAGTGAAATAGCTGGCCTGGCCAGAGGCAAAGCCGCAGCAGGCGCTGGGATTGCTCCATAGCCCCATTCCCAGTGTGTCTTGGGCACTGGGCTGCCTCCCCCAGTGCCAGTCTGCTGTCACTGCAGTGATGGGGGTAGGTCCCCTCCCTAGCAATGCCCACCACGTTCAAGTGCTCCTGTGGGTGTTCCTTCTGCTTACTCAGTTCTGTTTTCACCAGCGTAGCAAGACGCTGTAGATCAAGACATTGAGTAAGTGTTCCTCACACTGCTGTGATGCCGTTGCCTTCTCCGCATGCTCATGCTTGGGAATAAATGTGGTTTTCCCTGAAGCAAGTTCTTGTGGACACGCTGTTTTTTGAGGCATTCTCATTATGTTGTCTCCCCTCCCTTTTGAATCTGTTGGCTAACTTCAAGCTATAACATAGGCACAGAGGTCTCTACAAGCTCCATGGATATCAGTAGCTGCTGGGGGAAAAGAGCTAGTATTTAGTGTCTCCACTACAATTAGAGACTGCTCTATGAGCTTGGATATTTATTTGTTCCAGAAAAACTCTTGCAGGTGAGAGACCTTGCAAACACCCTGTCCTAGGCAATGCGTCAACCTTACTGGTGCTAGAGATGTTAGCAGTGATGCACTGCTCCAGAGGAAAACAAACTTTATCAATTCTCTTATTCACAGAAATATTTAAAAATATATCTGAAAGATTTGTAAGGCACATTAAATCAGGTATTTTTCTTGCATAGGGGCTCTTATGATGTGTTCGTGCACATCTGTTTTATACAGTTAAGCAGTAAGTTGCAAAGTCAAAACAGAGCACCATAGGGTGAAGCAAGTTTATGCGAAAAAAAAGTGATTTTTAGGTAAAAGCTGAAAACAGATGAAGCTCCTGAGAAAGCTTTTGGGTCTCCAGCAGTTGGGGTGGAGAGGAGACCAGTGCCACTCCCAAAGGACAAGCACTGGTGGCAGTAAAGAGGACATGATCAAGGCATGAGGGCAGGGAAGAGGCTGTTGGCCAAAGTGGGCATTTTCCAGCAGGGCTAACAGAAAGAGTAGGTTGTCTATGTAGCAGTTTGAGAATGGCTTGTGGTGAAGTGACTCTAGTGACAGGTTTTATGTTTCTAGCCATATCTATGCAAAAAAGTTGCCAACCATAAGACAGAGCTGATTCTCATCTGCTGATGGTCTGGTGACCCTCAAAAAGTTGGTGTTTTTTAAGCTCGAAGCTGACCTAATCTCTAAAGGTTTTCTTCAGCTTCCTGATTAAAGAGGGATTTTCTGTATAGGGTAGACTCTGGAGACTGCAGAGAGAGCATGGTCATGAAATAATGATCATGAGAGGGGCTGAGTAAAGTCTCAGAAGCAGCAGAAAGAAGGTAATAGCATCAAAATGCCAGAGAGCGACTCGGGCAGGTTTGCAGGCAGGCGCAAGAGGAGCCTTGAGCACTGAGAGCCTCGTGGTGCCCATTGCGACCAGAGACCAATGCAGGGCCGTGCAGAGATGGAGCTCGAGGCACGATGCAGCGGGATGGAGGAGAACCTGAAGCGATAAACAGGCTATTTCTTTGCCTTGGTGGGATTTTTATTTTCATTAGGAAAATGGAATTAAACTTTGTATTGCATCCTAAATTTTGTGCTGTGCTTTGCCTTGGCTAGTGCATTTAAATACTAGGTGATTTAGCTCTATACTTTCATTTTTCTTCAATTGGTATTATGAAGAATATTAATGTAGTAGGACATAAAGTCCTCTGAGATATTCAAATTAGAAAAGCTCTATTGAAGTACGCTCTTTTTTTTTAAACAAGCCAATTTGTTTGTGACTATAATTGATGATAAGCTTATGAATCCCTTGAGTTAAATAAAAGGAAACAGGTAAGCAAAGTGTTTTGTCTTGCTGATACGCCTTGTCGCGATAAACCGAGTAAAACATATCTGCAAAGTAATTTATTCAAATTAGTTTTGCAAGAAGAAATACTTTCCCTGGAATGGCAATATGTACATTTTACACATCATCCTGAGATTGCCTTCATTTTAATGCTATTTAGTTTTTGTATTAAATTTGCCTGGAACTGTGACTCTGGGGTGCAGCGTTATCAAAGCGGTGGCGGTGAGTGGAGGCTGTGGCTTTCAACCGAGTCCGTACAACACTGAGAGCACCAGTGGGCTCAAGGTCTACAGCAGCTTCAAGACTGTTTTTAGGCAGAGATAGCACAGAAGCACTTTTGCTTCAGCAATATCTAATGCTTCCAAGCTGAATGCCGATGAAGACACCGCTCACCCGCTCTCTCCTCTTGCAGCCGGCCTGCCCTCTGCTAATGAGCGGGCTGAGATTAATTGGCTGCCACCGAGGCTGTTCTTTCCACGGCAGATACATGTGCAGGGGCTTCAGGTGAACCTCCCAGCGTGCTGCACACTTGACACCATATGTTCAGGAGATTGTGAACAGAAACATATTAAGCCTCAAGCCAGGGGAGGTATTAGGGGACAAGATGGGAAAACTAATTACAAAGAGCTTGGAGAGCAGCCCCTGCTTTTTTACCATTTGATGTCCCAGTATTGCAGATAAGTAGGAAATAAGGGAAGGAGATAAGGAGAAGATAATAAAGGGAGTCGATATAACACAGGTACAGTCAAGTGTGCAACAAAAAAAAAGAATTTCTAACTCTTCTGCCCTTCTTTAGTTACTGGAAGTGAGGGAGGGTTGTGAAAGGAGATGGAGGGAAGGCTGTCTTGGACAACACAGGAAGGAGAATGGGAGCTCAGGGGGAACAGGCAAACTTTGACAGTCCCTTTTGCCTGGGGAAAACCCTTCATTCCCCTGGGGTGCCTCTGCCCCAGACAGTGGCCCTGGTGGGGTCTGGAGGTGTCAAGCAGTGATGGAAATGTGTCCTTTGAAACAGGAGTGGAGGAAACCACAGCACAGAGTGACACGCTGCCATCAAACACGGGTCAGTGTTACTTCAGTGCCCACTGTTCCCAAAGTCACTCTAGCCCACACTCAGGTGTATTTTCATCACTATGGCACATCTGAGTTTGGCACCCTTTCGGGGATCACAGTTTTTAGAGGACACAGAGAACAGTGTCTGCTACGAGTGGTTTAGCCACTGTTTCAATTTCAAATAAAACAGAATAAACCTATGCATTTAAACCTTAGCTTCACACATGCATGCATATTAAATCTTTTTTTTTTTTTTGAAGAACAATAAATACGACCCGTGGTGCCATGAGCCCCACATGTGTAGGGAGCTGGGGGTCACGATACTCCTTGGCAAAGCCCCCAGGCTCTGGCTGCCCGCGCTGGGGAGCGTGGAGAGCGCGGGAGGCTGCTGCAGCCCGCGGCTGGCGCCGACAGCTCCGGTTTCACCGCAGAGCCGGGAGCGAGCGCGTCTTCACGCCGGCCTCCAAGGACCTTCCCCAACGCACAGCTCAATTATTTGGACTCTAAGCTGATTAGGGGATTTGAAACCAATCATCCCCAAAAGGGTGATGCAAACCTGCACATGACACATCATTTCACCGCGCGCCAGGGCTGCTTGCAGGGCTGCTTGCAAAGGCAAGATACGTTTCAAATCGCAGCTTTGCGTGTTTAAACCCGGCCTCGGCACGTGGTTCGGAGCGAACGGGTAGCGAAGGCCTTGGGCAGAGCCCTGGAGCCCTGGCGGGAGCCCCTCCGCCACCCGCGAGCCCCCAAATGCTCCTCGTTCCTCTGTAGGAAAGAGGATTATGGGGGTTCAAAGAGAGGACAACAGCAAAAAGGTATCAAGAAGATAAGAAACTACTTATCTACTCTGCGCTTCCCTTTAAAGCGAAGCACAAAATAATCCCAGCTGAAAAAAGCCTTCCAATTCCCTCTTCAGAACTTGGTTCTTTGTGGTGGTTGAGTTTCTCTGCAGATTTCCAGGTCGAGCCTGTGATAATTATTTGCACAAGTAACCCTGAGGATTCCATCGGGGCAACTCGAGTCAGGAAAGCTGACATATATGAATAAAACCCCGCAGAATTTAAAAAATCCTAAAAAAAAAAAAAAGTGCTTTTTTTATGAGTTGTTACTACATTGTTAGCTGTGTTGTTAAGTTACCCATAGTATACAGACCAGTTAATTTTAATGGCATAAACGTACATATGTTTACATTTATAATGATCTTTTGACTAGCAAAATGCTACTGGAAATATATACAGAGAGGCTGCATAACTTGTATTGGTTTGGTGGCCAAAGGCTTCAGTGGGGTTTGTTTAACCTACAAACACAGAGATACTACAGCTGCTCCACAGGACATTCAGTGCAATTTGGACAGCAGTGCTTGGGGGCCACAGGGCTCACCTGCAAATACCGGACCAGCCCTTTTGCTTAGCAGAGGGGCTCCCTTGTTCAGCTTGTAAAGCACACGTGATCAGCACTGCCTCTGATTTGAAATGCTCGTTTTACAAACTGATGATGAAAGTGTAGTTTTTAGTACAAAAAAGTGCAGGTGAAGTTAATGGAACTCTTGGTGCTCAAAACCTGTGAAAATTCATATTTTAAATGTTCCTAGACAGAAACTTACAGCTTACAGTATGCGGTCCCTCCCTCCTCACACCTTCTTGCACAACACACGCTGGGGAAGTCTTCATAACAGACTTCTCATCTTCTTGTCTCAAAACTATTTTTGTAGAACCATTGTATTTTAGTCTGAAAACGATTGCTAATTCTGCCCTGAAACCAGCTTCCCTGGCTTTCTGTGAAGATAGGAATTCTCCATTCGCCCCAGCTGAGTGATTTCATAATTACATTATTACAAGCCTGCAGAGTCTGTATTTTACCATGTCAAGTGTACAGCGGAAAGAGGAGCAGCATGTTGAAATTCAGATGCCTGATGTCAAGATGTGCTACTGCACTCGCTCCTGTACCCAGGAGTGGTACTTTCTGTGGCAGAACCAGAATATAAAGAGTAATTAGAATACATCCAGGGAAAAATTAATTTTGTAGGTCTCTGTGCTCATCTTCAGCTCTGCACTGCAATTGAGAGGCATCTTCTAATCTGTCGTGTGGGATGGAGGTGTGATACTGATGTAACATGACCAAGAACTTGGGGAAGGAGCAAACAACAGAGGATCTCAATGTAAAAATCTTCTGCTGTTGTGCCAGGGAATTCCTCCTCTTCTTTGCATAGGGAACTGAGGAGAAGGGATTTCTTCTGCACAGAGGAATACCAAGTGATCCCGGATTTTTCTTCCAGTACTTTCTCCCATCTGAGAGAAAAGGGAAAAAAGCAGACTGACAGCATGCAAATTCCTCATAAAACACCTTTAAAGGCCTTTGTTGTTCTAAAATGGAGTGGAATTTAGAAGACAATTTACACTTACATTGAGTGTAAATTTTCTCTTCCAGAGCAGTCTAAATCTATAGGTGAGTTTCCACAAGGTTGCAGGCTCACCTGGGGCTCAGAGTGCTTTCCTGGGCTTCCCATCCCTTTCATTCCCATCCCCGCTTTCTTAATGATGCAATGATTATACTATGTATACTATGTATATAAGTGTATGTTTACACTTTTATACTATATTTTAGGCTTTTGGGCTGAGAAATTATACAAAATAGAGTATACCTTTCCCTCCATCATTCTGAATATAATTTTGCATGTGAATAACACACACAAAAGAAGTATTTTTTTCTGGGTCTTTTTTTGGTAAAATTATTATTACTTTTCCAGGATATTGCATGCTGGCCTTGATAATTTCTGGTCTGGTAATCACACCTGTATCAGATAGTGAGCCCTTGAGGGGGTATCCCCTGATAACAGTAATCTGCTCTATTAGTTGTCTCATTTGGGGATTTTTTATACTGAGGCATCTTCACTTTTCAATATAGGCTGTGATCAAACCTAAATAGATCTTCAAATGCCGAGGCATCCAAAATGATAATCTGTGAATAGTTCTCCCTTAACATTTTAGTTAGTGGCCGGTCCTGCACAAATGGAACTGGAGTAACACAGTGACACTTTCTGTAGGCAGATGGTTGTGTCTTATCATGATGTGACACATGGTAGAAGACAGAACTTCCCAACCCCATTTCTGAGACAGGCTCTCCTTTCCAAGTAATTCATTGAGCAGAACTTGTGAAGCTTCATTTCCCACAGCTCTGCGTCTCTGGCTGGGATTACTCCTTGTCTAATAAGACACAAGCTGTGAACGATGCTTTTCTTGCAGCTGGAGCTGCAGGCCCGTGTGGAGTCTCTGGTGTCTGCTAACACTGATGCAGGAGCTTTCCCTTCCATGCGAAATGAGTATATCTGGGCAACTTGTTTGTGACAGTGATTTTTTTAGAGAGTTTATTGAAGTATAATATGTTTCCAGTGTGCTGTATATCACAGAAATTAGCTAAAGGTTTAACAGGGAGAGAAGTGCTGGGGAAGGACACTCATTGCACTTTTAGTTTCTGCACAGAAACCAGGCTTCATATCACACAATATAAAGTGTTCTTTTCTGGACTGCCTTCGCTTAAAAGAAGCTTGATAGGAGCTGAAAAAGAGCAGTTTGCATGTAAAGGAAGCTACAAGGAGTGGGTAGATAAACAAAGTATTTTCAAGTGTTCCAATAGGAAATATGGAAAGCTAAGAGAGCACAAGGAAAGACAACCTGTAATCTACAAATTACCATGGAGCCACTTAATACAGTAAGAGACACATCAAGGATATTGGTTAAAATCTGTGCCCAAAATTGTCATGTTTATAGTTGTGCATCTCACATGTGGGTCTCAGTGTAATTTGCCAATATTGCTAAATATTCTGTTGTCTGAGCAAATGGAAGAGGAAGACTGTGCAATCAAAATGCCATGAAAATTCACCAGTTTAGAGAGATACAAAATCTACCCTCCTTGTCCTTTCTCCTGATGGCTTATGTTAATAAAAAAACTAATAATATTTTACTCAGTTGTCAAATGGCCATGGGCAAGTGGCTGAGTAGAGCTGCATTGGACTGGGTGAAGAACACTGTGGGGAAACAGCTTTTTCATATAAGAAGAAAGAATGTAATCAACATTAAAAAAAAAAGAGAGAGGGAGTCAGAAAGAATGAGAACTTGACCATATAAAATGGATACATGATGTATCCTGTAGTGTGATGGATATACTCAGTAATAAAAATGTGGTTATAGTAATTGTACTTTGTAAAGTATTGACTAAACTACGTGATATTTTAAGATTTACTGAGGACATTTTTATGATGCTTTTTAAGTTCTGGAACACCGTATCTCAAGCACTTGTACAAATGTGCAGATAATTATACAGCCATTTGAAATTTTCTTTCAGTCAATATGTAGGTGAAGTGTTCAAAGTGCAATTGGGTTTTAACAATATTGTAGCAAACGTAAACTTCGCTGATTTTTGGAAAACTTTGCATCCTTAGAAGTAGCTAAACTGGTGAACCAGCTAACTGCAGGTGTTACATAGATAATCAGATGGATAATTACTATACACTGGTAAAGCAAAGACAGCTGCAAATGCTAAAGAAGATTGTTAGGAGATTTTTAGCATGACAATGAAGAGCAGCACCTGCCTTTCCCATATGCTTTACAATTACTTGAGCGGTATTATTTTTTTGACCCACCACAGCAAGGAAGGGTCTGTGCAGTGCTCCAGCATTAGCTGAGAAGACAGGTTTGTTTTAAATGCCTCTTTGGGTTTGCTTAAAACTTTCCAATAATTTTACCTTCCTGGTCATTTTTAAAGGTTGTTTTCACTAAGATGATGCTTGATGCTTGGGCAGGCAGTTTGACAGGATTCAGAGGGTTACATAGGTATTTTGTAGTCAGTGGTTTAATTCAAGATTTTATGTTGATGAAAGACAGGTTTCTGATCTTGTCAGCTCTCAGACCAGCTGGGCAAATGCATAACTCATCAGCTCCTCACTGGGACCTGCAAATTTTCTCCCTTTTATGATTGGATCTTGGACATGTTTGAAGGAATTTGGTTTGCAAGCAAGAAACTGAGTTTTGTGTAAGTCACTAGAATATAGATATGACTATAACTACATAATATAGACAGACATAGATTGTCCTTATTGTGCTACATATTTGGCATTTATTTCGATGGTAAGTTTATATACACAAGCATTTGTCATTTGCTATACTTCCTTAATTTAACTGCTGCCAATCTCTGCCTTAGGGTGTCACATAGACACAGCGAGCTGGCTAAGAAGGGCTTCTGTGACACCCCCTCATGCATGCCAGGTGCTAATCAAGGTTCATCAGTGCAAATTGCTCAAGAGTGGGGTGGCTTCCACTTGCCACTGAGTGTCCTTCAGTGCCAGGGAAACAGCCAGAGCCTGCTGTGACCTCCAGGCTATGTAGGCAAGTTAAGAGGTAAGAAGCATTTAAAAGGATGTCATGTAGCAGTCAGCCTTTCATGGAGAAGCTGTTACTCTCCAGGTTTTTTCTTTTCTACAATTTATTGAAGTGGGGTGATCAGGTGTAATGTGGCCTCTTTTGAATAACTCCTGAGCCCTGGTAAAGGGATTCTGCTGTTGTTTGCTTGGATGTCAGACTGCAGTACTGGAGCCAACCTCATGAAGTGCCTGAGCCCTGCTTATGCTCGCTGGCCCTCACAGCTTTTCCACATTAACATTTTCTCCAGCCGGTTTTGCCTCTACAAATGCAGTTCCCGTCTTTATTATCTGTAGCTTTTCAACAGCAGTTTGCAAATGGAAGGGCTTCTGTCTTGAGTGCACAGAAATATTATTGGCTGAAATTCCCCTGAGAGTCTGGGCTTAAAGCAGAGCTTGACCACCTCTGTGCTCCTGCCTGCGAAGGAAGGAGATCCTTGTTCACCACAACCGATTGCTGCGGGTCTCACTGGGCTATATCCCCCTGAGCTTCATTTCTAGCTTGTTTGGCTTTTATCACCTTATTAGGGATCCGCCCCCGTTATTAAACGTGCTCAGATTATTGGGTCATGTACTGCCTTTGCTCTCTGAACGTTTCTCCTGTTATCAGTTCTAGTCAAATCCTGCTTTTCAAAGAGATGGGTATCTTCACAATAGTGTCACAACCCTTAGCAGTCAATTAGAAGTTCACTTGGGATTTTATTACCTTTTTATTATCTCTATTATGAAACAAATATGTTGGAGCCAGCACGTGCTCTCCTTTCATTGCAGTATATGTTGAAAAAATTATTTTCCTTGCTATATGTCTGCAAATCCAAGCTCAGTTTTGAGGATATAAACTATTTTTTTATTAGTTTCTTCATACTTTTCTATCTGTTATTCACAGAAACATAAACCTCCACAGGACACCTGCCAGCAATATTATTTCACATGTGCATGCCTGCTTCTGGCCAAAGATGTTCATCTTTGGAAATCAAGGACCACTGTTGTTTTAACTGATTATATGAAGGAACTTAACTGACTTTTAAAAGTATTTCAGTAGATGATTGAATTATTGCTGTGCTTTTTGTCTTTTTTTTTTCCCCCTTTCAATTATCAGCAATATCATAAAATAAGCAGTCTTGTTTTTGTGGGGTCAGTCTTTTGTGTGCAACTGTTTTGGATGTTTGGGGTCTCTATCTCTTAGTGCTGGCCAGACAGCATGAGGAATTGAAATATAACATGTGTTCCAGGCAGCATTCTATTGCAAGTAGACTTGATTTTTGCTGGATATCACTTACATTAAATCAGAAAGCTGGTCTATAATCCCTCTTGGTGGTGTGTGGTGTGCTCTTTTTTTAATTATGATTATTGCTCTTTTATTACTCATTTGCAAGTTCAGAATAAACTTGCTGGCGCAATCAATACAAATGTCCCTTCAGCTGCCCGTGGGTGACTTCTGGGATCAGGTATCATAGTCTGTATCTGAACCTGCCATCTAGCACCAAGCCTGTCTGCATGGCAGCCCACTAGTAGCGGTTGCTTCTCTTTCTCATCCTTTATTCAGAGATTTGCTGACAAGCCTTGCTGATATTTTTAAGTAGCAAATATCAAATATACATACGTAACTATATAGCAAGTACTTAAAAATAGCATGTCCTTTGAATAGCACAAGCAGCTCGGCAGCACAGCGGTGCATCGGTTCAGTCAGCGTGAATTCTTACTTGCAAACGCTTTCCCTTGTGGCCTGTGTTGGTGCCAGTCTCTCAGCATGGGGTGGAAGAAAATAGCTGCTCACAGGCTGTTGAAAATGCTGCTAGCTGAGAGGCGGCTGCGAGTAGCTCTTTCCTTCCCTACCTTTCACATGCACGAG
>NW_010585836.1:39154-93782 GCF_000705375.1 Tinamus guttatus | reverse complement strand
TTTTTTTTTGAGACTTTTTGATCTTATATCAAACGGTACAGCTTCAAATGAAAACAGAAGGAAGTCTCTGAATTCCAAAAAGAAAATCTGCCATCAGAGAATTAAAAACCAAAAGGATGACTTCAGCGGCAGTCACGCTTTTCAGGAACTCGGCTTGTTCCATGTTTTCTTTACAAGCTGCTGACACCCTCCATCAAAAACACAGTTATTTTAGACTTTTACTGCAGAAAATGCCTCTAGTGATTCCATCTTCATCATCAGGCCAGCGTGTTGGCCTCTACCTTCCTAACAAGAAGCACTTCAGGAGGGAGAAATACTGTCTCCAGCTGTCATCGGGGCCTCACCGTAAACCTTACCACAGTGACAAAGTTGGCGGACAACAGACAACCGCGAACAACCTGCAAACATTGTGGGAGGCATCCTACAAGATGGGCACAACGCAAGCGCCAGCTCCTGCCCATCCTACCTTGAGCAGGACTGATGCACCAGCAGGTGCTGCACATGAAATAAGCAAGAGCCAAGGAGAAACACTTCCCTTAAAGGAGAGGTCTGAGGGCACGACTCGTGCTGGTTACAGCTTGACCACCACTTTGTAGAGCGCACAAACCCCAACCACATATAAAGCATAAACGTTACCAAAAGTGAAAACACATATGGCATGGTTTCACCACAAAAGGTAACCATCTCGAAGTACGAGATAATCGCCTTGTAACATAAGGACTTAATGGTGGTTATTTTACGGAAACAAGCACCATTTCATAAAAGCTTAAGTTACAAGTACAATGAAGTCGCATCAAAATACTGAAAACCTTTTGCTTTTTTTCTTCTCCTGTCCTTAATGAGAAGTTGTACACGTGAAAGTTCACTGCTGTCAAGAGAGAACACCTCTTAATCGGTCATAAATGACCAAATACTCTTACTATTTACCTAGTGCTAATCAACAGATCAAGGGGGAATATATAAAAACAATCCCCAGAAACAATAGGAAGCAGCAGCACCTCAGTGCAAGTCATGATTAAAGCTCTTAACTCAACTATGAACCTTCCTAATTATTTTCGGCTCTGAATAACATCCTGAATTTAACAGCACTGACCTTCACTTTTTATTCCCTGCCGCAATGCTGTTTTCCAGTGGGAGAAGCAATCTGCAGTCGGAAGTACAACACGGAGGCGACGCAGGCTTCAAACAAAGAGCCCCAAGGAGGCTATCTGGAGTAATCTCCCTATTGCAGTGGTGAATCACCCAACTCGCGGAGTGTCTCAAGCAATGTTTCAGACTACCACCATTTGCTTACACACAGGGGCTCCACAGCATAAGAGGGATGTGGAGCTGCTGGAGAGAGTCCAGCGCAGGGCCACAAGGATGATGAGGGGCCTGGAACATCTCCCCTTTGAGGAGAGGCTGAGGGAGCTGGGCCTGTTCAGCCTGGAGAAGAGAAGGCTGAGAGGAGACCTGATCAGTGTCTAGAAGTACCTCAAGGGAGGCAGTGAAGAGGATGGTGCTGGTCTCTTCTCAGTGGGGGCCCCGGACAGAACTAGAGGTAATGGCCACAAACTGAAGCCCCAAAAATTCCATAGGAACTTAAGGAAAAAATTTTTAACAGGGAGGCTGACAGAGCACTGGGACAGGCTGCCCAGAGAGGTTGGGGAGGCTCCTTCTCTGGAGATCTTCAAAACCCGCTTGGACGCAGTCCTGTGCCACGTGCTCTAGATGACCCTGCGTGTGCAGGGGGGCTGGACTAGATGATCTCTAGAGGTCCCTTCCAACCCTAAGCATTCTATGATTCTATGATTCTAAGGCACACCTGGCTATTTCACCCAGCAAAAAGGTGCTGAGTAACACTGCCTGGTCGGGTAAAGAGACACTCGAGAGAGAGTGTGGACAGAACCATAGTTGAGTGGAAATTAATTCTTCTATCATGGGTGCTTAAGGCTTTCTGCATTTTGAGGAAAGTATGCTCCCCCTTAGCATAGGATGAAGCCCTTGAGATGGAGGATACAACGGATGCAAACCCGCGCAGCGCTGAGCGCTCGCTGTAGGCCACGCGCCCAACGCCGACCCGTGCCCCAGGCAGCGCAGACGCAGCTCCCACTGCCGCCCACGCACCGAGGTGCCCAGCAAGGGAGACAAGTTGCACCCTTTGCAAACTACAAAACAACTGGATTTGCGTGAACGGCACCTTCTTAATCAGGTTTCTTAATAAGGTAAATGGAGATTTATTATCGACATATTCCCAAACGGAACACACATTCTGTTTTGAAATAAAAGCAGTGTTTTCTAAAACCATTATGTAAACACAAAGCTGCTTTTCTGTAAGTCAGTTTATCAGAGAAACACACTGTATCAGGTTTTTAAAATATCACTAGGCTAGAACCATAATCATTAGAACATTTGCGTATTTTATAGTGCAAAGATAATGTAGGCTAACAGACTACTTGTCATCATATTACTTTCATCCAAATAAGTAAGATTGGATTTATTACTGCACATCTCAGACTGTACAATGATAGAATTCCACAGACTGTTGTCTAATTAAAGGTCTACTGAAAGTAATGGAAAAAAATCTGTTCATTTCATAATTCATAACAAAGAAACAATACGATGTAAGGCATTATCTTTGTTAAAAAATAATTTGCTACTTTACCTTATTCATTCATACTAATTTAGGGATGTGTAAATTATAATTTTTTGACCTGTGCTTTAAAGAAGTGTTGAGAGATGCATGCCATATCCTTCATGAATAACAAAATGATAAAATTTCCATTTTAATGCAAAACTTGAAAGCACCTTCATCACAGAACCGTGGATCATACAGACTCATGTACTGTTACTGCACCCAGCCATGGCAGTAATATTTTTCACTTAGATTTTTTGAGCCCACTATCATTATCGGAAAGTTTTTCCAGAATCTAACATTTCTAATTGCTATCTCCCAATTTCCATCCTGAAGATGCTTCTCATCATTTTGTTCATCCACCCATGCCAACGTTGGCCACAGTTCCCTAACACAGTTTTCCCCTCCCTTCTCCTGTCTCCCTGCAGCAGGAATGGTGGGAGAAAAGAAGGAAGAAGGAAAGTCTTGAGCATGCATGTAAACACACATAGATTTAAACACAGGTGCATATACACGCATACGTAAGTATATATTTAGGTGTATGAAGTGTAAATAAAACTAGATTCATAATTACAAGAGGTATATACCATCAGAAATGAGAGGTGGAGTCCTGAATCCACAGAAATATCAGCAGTACTGGCTTTTGCCAATGCCTCCTGTTTCCATGAGGCAAATCTGGCGCAATGCAGCCCATACTGAAGCGCGCTGGCACAACTGCTCCAACAGCTCTTCAGTCACATTCTAGCCACACTTAAGAAAGTCTTTTCAAAACTCTCGCAATAAAAACTGATGCCCATGAAAAAGATCGAAGGCAGGCACCCACACTAGGGCAGAATTCAGTGCTATGGAGTAAGCTAAACGAAGCATAAAAAAGGGCATCATATAACTTAAACATCTTGCAGCAGTAGGCTCGCACAAAGCCATCCCTCTCATAAATGTTGTATGATTGTTAACATCTAGGACATATCTTTAGAAATAACAGGGCTATTTCTATGTAATAATAATCCTTGCAAAAGTACCAGTAGCAGGTTCTCAGTCTATTTATACTTAGCTTGAAAATTAACATTCTAAAGAGCTGCATAACTTTTAGACTAACATTTCTTAGGCCATGTTTCCAAGAAAAAAATTATACAGTAGAAGCATAATCCCCAAAGAAAATTGCAGACAAATTCTTAGATACTATAAAGTACAAAAAAAAAATCTTTCTTAGTGCAAGTCATTAGCTCTGTTAAGATTTGCAGCATATTAACTGTTTTAATCAGAACACATCTTTAGTTAAGAACAAAAGTTTGGGACTTTCCTCACATGACCTTCCTGGCATCCTGCCAAGGAGCAGCTCTTGTTGACATTTAATCTGGACGTAATCCCTGAAATCTCTGCGCCGCTGCTGGGTTGCAGGGGACGATTCTCCGGCAGCAAACACAGACTTATATTAAAAATTCCATTTGAAGCTCATGGTGGTTCCCTTCCCCTCTAGCTGTTGCAAATTATTTGTTTGAATAGAAAAACTATACCTTCTTTTTTTATAGAGCCATAGTACCTAAGCACAGAAAACCTAACATTTTATTTCAGTTGTTTTTCTACTGATGGTTACGACACTTTTAAGGGGGACAAGCTACAGAACACAAGATTGAACTAGGCAGCTGAGGAAGAACCTAGGTAATGAGCTCAAGTGGCTCAAACTACCCCACCATCCCTGAAGAGCAGGAGGATCTCACTGCAGAGGAGGAACGGCTCCTCCAGATGAGGGTGCACACACTTAGTCTTGCGAATAAACACTTGGCTTTACAAAGAGGGATATATTTAAGAGTTTTACCTTATTTTAAGAAGCTTCTGATCTCTGAAGCCAGTTGCATTTTTGTCATGAACACTGAAAAAAAAAATATTTTCCCAGTGTCTAAGATTTCTACATCTGTGATTTCTGGCACTTGCGCAAAAAATGGAAAGCAGGTGGAGTAGTGGACTGAGCAACTGATGAACAGCACTGATGAAACTGAGGTAAGGCAGCTCCTTGTCCTGCAGGGAAGTGCAGCAAGAACAGTACCAAATTCCCATTGCTTTCTGTGAGTTCAGGATTTCTCCAGTATTTTCTTCACTGCATTCACAAAGGAGGTAGGTAGGCAGAGCAGCGCTGATTTTAAACTTGTTGATGCAGGCACAAAAAGCAGCAAATAATACAGCAGTATGAGCGCGAGTATGGGCTGCCCACTGACCTTAGTATTTCCTTCAGCAACAGTTTAAGCTTCGTTACAGTTCACACACGCTAGCTCTGGTCTACCTGCATTTGTTGCAGTCCAACTTCTGACTGCAGAAAGGATTGGGTCTTATTGAGACTTTTTATTTCCTCAGTGATCCCAGCATTTTCCCCTCTCTATATAAGGTAAATAAAATGAGCAAGAAAGATGAAATCCAATTAATCCTCTGAAGGGTTTAATTAACAAAATGTAAAAGGATGATACATTTAAAGCAATTTTAATTTCCTAACTCCCAATTTAACAGCAAAATACTTTCCATCATCAGATGATCAGACTTGTCCCTGGCATTAGCAAAGGCATTTTCTACACCCTGAGTTGATCAGACTACCTAGAACCATCATTCCGTGAGAAAAGAGAAAGTGCTCCAAAGTACTCTCAAAGGCTTATTTTACTACAGTTAAACTCATCATCTGTGAACACACATCCTATTTTAAAGGCATTCTTTTGTGCTGGGGTGCAAGGGACCTTTCAGTGCTTTTACTTCTGCCCTTTAGGAAAGCTAGACTAGTAAAAACAGGAGCTACTTCTCCGGTGCTCTGACTCCTACATCTGAGTGGTCTGATCCACATCAACAGCCACTGAAGTCAAAAAGAGCTGTTAGGGTTTGGTTTAGGACACAGAGGAGTGAGAAATATGTTTTTACCTGGCTTTCAGCCTAGCACAGTGCCACCACTAATGAGTGGCTACTGCAGCGAGACCTTTCAAAAGGGAATATGTGAGATATGGATCAATGTAAACGATGCAAACTCTATCGCCATCTCAAAGAGGGAGCAATCGCTGCAGTTTTATGATGGATAATTGCAGGTACGCTGGTGCCAGCCTACTATCAAAAGAATTCACTGACAGGGAAGGGCAAGGTGTGTTTGCAACACAGGCCTCCTCCCTAGGGAGATGCATTTCACGGCTCCCAGCCAAAGCCTTGGAAGAGCCTGCAGGGCAGCAGTTGCATTGGAGCTGCCCAATCACACCCCTTCACCCTAGCCAGGGCTGCCTATTTTTTTTGCAGCTGTTTCCACCAAAGGCTAAAGAAACATGTAGTCAGCACAACCCCTTCAGGTTGTCTTTTCAGGCTCTTCAGCTAACACTGAGAGAGCTCCCTACACTGTCCTTCCCTGTGTGAACACAGTTTATGTATACCTGCTTCTGCACCTCCCTAAGAGCTTTGCTTTTTCTCAATAATTTGTGCCTGCCTGCTATCATCAGGAGCCTCAGGAGAAAACTGCTCACCAAACTCTCCTACTAAAACATTGCTTCATTTTGCACTGACAAAACAAAATCCCTTTTGCTCACCATTTCTAATCCCCACAATAACAGCACTGTACACAAACTGTCGTGATAAAAAGAGCTGTATTGGTTAGTCCAATGACTCAGCAGTGGTTTCCTGCATTGCTGCTTCAGAGGCACCAAAAAAAAAACCAAAACAAACAAACAACAAAAAAAACAGATCAGAAGCTTAAATCTTGATGCTAAATACATGCTCACTGTGCAGCCAGTCCTACTGTTTTCAAGACAAAAACAAATCTGCATAGCCTATAGCTACTGGTGATAAATGAACCACATAACATTAACAGTGACTGACTGCGAGAGGCTCTGGTTTCAGTAACGTCTCCATTTGCAACCAAAACCTCAAGCAACAGAAAACAAAGTCAAAAAGCAAGCAACAAAGGTTTAAGAGAATATTACACACTGTAGACAGGTATATCATATACAACCAATTTTTCACAAGACCTTATTCAGCCCAAGCCTTAGCAGGGCTCCAGAATTCAACTAGGCCTTCTCAGTCTTGTAAATGCTAATCTCAGAAGCAAACATCAGTTGTTTTGACATGAAGGGCTCCTAACTAAGCCAGAAAAACAAACTACAGGTGTAAAGCTAAAAAAAAAAAATTAAATTAAAAAATCCATATGTGCAAGCAAATGTATGATTTGTGTGTGCAATTACTGTGATCCTGAGTGGTAAGTAAATACATAGTAATTAATTACTTATCTAACTTCTTGTGGGCCTATGACAACACAGGGTTTCTGGGCTACTGTGATGTCTCTCCTTGCAAATTAGCCACATCACAGAAGACCTCTAGAAAGTTCAATTCCACGGGGTTTGTTTTTCCTGTATTCCTAGCAGGAATAGAACTTGAATTGTGCCCTGCATCATAACTCTTACTGAGACAGAAAAGATCATAACCCGATGTAAGTGGTGCTGTAAGCAATCTGTGAGCAGATGGCACATGGGGAGGAAAACTGGCTTTATGCTGTTCCTTTTAACAGTGCTAGTATTGCAGTTAGGAAGCGAAAGCTTCTGTTTCAGCATCTCAGGTGCTAAGGCTCAGTGAGACAGGCCAAGTCTCAGAACTGCACCAGGACCTAGGGGAAAATGGCATGGCCCAGCTCACATCCATGTGACTAAATTCTTTTCCCCTCCAAAACACGGTTACCTTTTCAGTAATGCCTGTTGAGAATAGTCCCTCGCCCACGCCATCTCCTGAATCATGCCATAGGTGTCATCTGGGAGTGTGCTAGTTGGTACGGGCCAAAACCATGCCACAGTGTGAGTGTGCTGGAAATTAAACAATATGGACAGTCATAAGACAGTGCTCAAGTACAAGTCCTGGCACCGATAAATTTACCTAGGTACATATATCCTTGGTGGAGTAAAGTCAAACTGGAGTCATACGAATCCACTGCTGCAGTCAAAATAAAAACACCACAAGAAGTGTGGCACAGCAGGAACAGACATTAGACTCCAAATTTTAGTCCAAAAGTCACAAGATCACTCATTAGCACCACAAGAAAATGGGAAACACAGATAACTTCCAAATAAGAATTAAATATTTCTCTGAAAATAAAGACACCAGAAGAGCACCACAACAGATATCAACAGTGTGCTGGCAAACGAGTACTGAGAAATGGATGTTTTCCAGCATTTAGTTTAGGAAGACAAACATTGTTTCACAAATCCACTGTAGCCTTGCTTACGTTCCAGGTTTCCAGATTGATGCCAAAGGGCTTGGACTTTCTGAACATCCTGTTCTGTTTCCTCAACCGCTAGCCTGGGTCCTCTGTGCTAAACGTCTTTATTTCAGAGCCCCATTTTCTATCATTTTATTCCAGGCTCCTCACTCTGTAGGCTTTGTATTTTACCTCTGGGTAAGAGTGAAGACAAGCAGATTAATGAGAAGGCTGAACAGCACATTAAGTTATACCTATTTTAAGAGCCTTCTACAGTAAGCATCCCAAGGCACTGTATAAAAATAAAACTACACAAATCACATTTAAAACCAACAAAAAGCTCACAGATGCTGGCATGCCTTAAAGCATAAATATAAAGATCAATGATTAAGAAATCCAAAGATCCCCCAAAGTTTAGGAGCCACATGAGCACAGACCATTTCATCTGCCATTGCTAGGATGCATTAACTAATCTGCTCAGATGCAGAGTCAAGTCATGCCATCAAGGCTTGGCAGGAAAAACACTCTCCCCTGACAAGGGAAGGAAAACAGCTTTGGAACACGAGCAGCAGCTGGCTATTTCAGGGATTTCCTAAGTGACTGAAGGCAATGCACCCGGCACCTTTCACACGCAGCTGCAGAACATGCTCCTGCTCCGTCCTCTGCCTCTCCGCAGCTGCAGGACGTTCACAGCACAAGCAGCCTCGCCAGGGTGACTACAGCAGCGCCAAGGATGAGGAGGAGACAACACTTCTCAGGGACAGCAACATCAGCTCTCCTCATAAGGGCTTTTAATCCCCAGATCCTCTGCTCGTGGTGTGCTACCAATGCCATCCACAAGCCTTTGCTTGGCTTGGCATGACTGAGGGGAGCAGTGGCCTCAGCTCTTCCACCCTACAGACACCTCTTGGCTGCTGTGGATGGGGGGACATGAGAGGTCATTTATCTGTCTTGTTATGAGGGGGAATCGCTGCTGCTACCAAAGTGACAGGAGCCTGTTGCTGCTGAGTGAGCACAAAGAAGCTCATTTGCTTCCCAGCTCTCTTACGTGACGGCTCCCCAAGGTTCCCCACCTTGCTTCCTACCTCCTCCTTCCTGTGGCAGCATCTTAGTAAAGGCTGAAACGAAAGTGTGGGGTGATAGATACCAACTGTGGCCTTGTTCATCTTGGTAACTGCATCTCTGTGCTGCCCATAGCCCCTCAGAGCCAGGGGGCTCAGCAGATGCTCCTGATGCACCTTAGCCCTCTTTCATCTTGCCCAGCTGTTTTATGGCAGAAATGCTGTGGAAACCCTTCAGACAGATACAGCCCTACAAGGGTTTGTACCTTGTAAGACTGGTGGGATGATTGGTTTAGCAGGCATGGTGGTGATGGCTTTACAGTTGGACACAATGATCTTGAAGGTCTTTTCCAAACATAATGATTCTATGATTCCATGCTTGTTTCTTCAGGAGGGTCACCAGCACACACACCAACCAAGCAGAGTATGCCGAATTCCAGTACTTCTGAACGCACTGGAATTGGCAGCTGGTGGTTTAAGGCTATAAACACAGCACAGAGTCACTGGTAGCTTTTCAACCTTTCCCCTGTCTTGCATTCCATTCTCTCTTTCCTTCTTTCTCCCTTTCCTTTACTCTTCTCAAACATGCCATCTTGTACAGCAGCCACATTCCCATCCTCTTAAGGTCTTGACAAACAAGTAGGGATGAGCAGTTTCAGAGTGAGGTGGCCTTGCTGGAACCACAGCAAACATTCAAGTGGCATAGAGACAACCATCTCCTTCCTGAGACTTATTTACCTTTCTTGAGTCTGAAGAAAAATAACACATGCACACACACACAGTAACACGTTAACTGCCTCTGTGAACAATCAATGTTGGACCCACTTTAAAATTGCATTTATTCACACACAGAAAAAAAAAAGATGTAACTCACAAATGGCATGTGGCCAGTAGACTGCATTTGTAACAAGGAAGTCTAACTGAGGCCATCAAAATTTTAACCTGTGCAGATTACTTCTGAGATTTCTTGTTGAGTTGATGTAAACACATGCATACTCTAGAAGCTGGGGAATTAACAAAAAATGCTGTGGCTGCCAACATATTAAAATCTGCACAGAGTATTAATTCCAGCAAGTTAGCTAAAATCAACTACCGCCTTAACAAGAAGGATGTGAAATATCATCATCATTAAAAAACAAAACAAAAACAGAGGTGCCGAATGATCAGACACAACCAGCCCAATTCTGAAAACCATCCAGGAATAGGTATGTGAAACCAACTGAACAGACAAAGCTGGGTTTAGGAGTGTTTCATTTTATGCTGATGATTAGCTTTATTAAAGAAGGCCTGGACAGACAAGACTTCAAACTCACGTTACTCAAGTAAGGAAGACTCTTTTTTAAACACCTTGTGGCTTAAAAATTATTTGGATTCCAAAGCAGCCATCTAATCACCAACAGGAAAGCAGAGAACTATTTTAAGAAAGCATCACTAAAAATAAACTGGGAGAAGCAATGGAAGGAAAAAGAAAGTGGTCAGTGATAAATTAAGTATGGAGATTTGGTTATTTATAATTTGAAGGTTATTTTTATTTTAAAGCTTTCCCTTTGAAACCCGGACAGCCAGGCTTCCACATTCATCAGTCTGGTATTCATTCGACTGCACAGTATTTATAGAAACATGCAAAGGCCAACAAAAACAAAAATATATTAGAATTTATTTCTGCCAGAATTTGGGGTTATTATTATCGCCTCACATTCACACATACAAATAAGCCACATACAAATAAAGCATTTTACACTGATCCACGCTTTGAATGCTCTTCATGAAATTCTGCTCCAGCAACACTTTGCACCGAAGAAACTAACGCACCACTGATATGGCTTACTGCGCCTGGAGACGCACTCCTCAGGAGAGCTCACTGCACCATGTGGGCTTGTCTCCTCCAAGAGCTCTGCACCTGATGTCATTCAGGTCATCTGTAGAGCACCTGTGACAGCAAGGCCATTAGGAACCTAAGAAACATCAACTCACTGTGGAGCAAATCCAGAATACAGAGTTGAGGCAGAAACAACACGAGTGGGATGACTGCTGAAAGATTGATTACACACTAGAAAAGAACCAATGAAGGAACCTGTATGTTCTAGTCTAAAGATGCTGCATTTTTCTTTTTAGAAATTGAGACATTTTAAAGGAAAGTGTAATTCCTCTCCCTGGACCTCCTTGGAGGACACAGTCTTGGCTTCTGCATACAAACATACTGCATTTATGAAGCCATTTAGGAAATGCCAACTGAGATGTATGCTGCTTCTCTAATAACCCAGCTAATTCAACTGAGTTTCAGAGTCAATTGACTGCTTTCTGCTAAAACAGAAATTTGTTATTCTTAGCTTTGTTCATGTGTCAACACGGTTTAGCTTAATTAGGCAGCTTTCCTCTCTAGCACTCCCCTCCCTGATGTATTTATCAAGAGCTACCCTATCGTTCATTTTTTAGCATGCTGGGCTAAACGAGCCAAGCTCTGCAATCTATTCAGCTAAGATACAGGCTCTCCGAAATTCTTTTCTGTCCCTGTTGAAGTATGAATCTATCCTTCTTGACTTCAAGGCCCAGAATTACACACAGTGCAGCACATGAAATGTCATTCTGTATATTTTTCTGGGACTCTTCAGTCCCAATATCTTCATCTTATCCTATTCAACTCTAAGTACATATTTATCTTCTAAGGGACCCCATTACACTGATGGCTACTTACTGATTAGATCTGCAGCTTTGCCTTGTTTTTGATACAAATTTCTGATGTTCTTGAAAATATCCTCTAGGCTTTTTAGCCCAGCCAACCTTGCTATCTACCAACCTCATTAACTTGTTTTCTTCATTTCATGGCCTACCCTTTGATGAATAAGAGGCTTACTTATGGACCTTCTTCTTCCCTTATGTTTGCATTGAACAGAAACAAATGAGTACTTAGTCCAAGTCTCTTTTCTATAAGCATATCTGCTATTGTGGCCTCATGCTATGCTAAAACTGAACCTGAAATAGCCTCTCCACATCTCAGCTCAGTAACTCTGTTAAGAAAAAATCATATTTTGTAAATATAAAATGATAAATATGATTTTGCTGGCTGTCGTAGCTCGCACCCAGGACAGGCAGTATCCAAAAATTCCAGGGAATCACCTCTCCTGAAGGCAGCCCGTTACAGCTATATTTCTGCTCGCAAAATAAACACGCCCAAACATGCCCAGGACCAGGGAGACCAGCCGGTGCAGAGAGGTGCTGTCCTCTTCAACTCTGCTACCTTCCCAAAACAGGGTGGCTGACTCCCAGTTGCTTACTGGGGGTAGTCTCAGGGTAACTCTCAAACTTTACCCTGAAATAGGCAGGTGAATTCTGGTAGATGAAAGGCAATGCTGTGCCAAGGACAGCTAACAGCAGACACTATTGATTTCCTTGGGAAGGCTTTCTAGCACCATTTAATTTACTAGCACAGACACAGCCCTTGTGCAAAGGCCTGTTAATCTCTGAATGACCCTAAGTTCTTCGTAGCTATTTCCTGATCTTCATTAGCTTGTCACTCTTTCACCTTCCTTCTTAGGGTTCAAAACAATTCCACTGATACCACTTCTTGAGAGTTATTCTCTAGCTCAACATATTAATCTTCATTTTGTTCCAGCAAGGATACTGAGACCTTTGTTTAAAGTTTCTTCTTCAGGATCTTTTCCAGTCTTATGCCTGTATGGGGTTTCTTTGCTCCTGGAAAACAAACCACTATTCTTTCCTCTAGCTACACCCTGCTGACAGATATGTCTTTCCTAAGGAAAGAAGGCTTCAGACACACACTTCTGCCTCCTCCATGAGGAATTGATAGGGATCTCAGATCTTCCTGATTATTTCTTTTTTCCCCTGCTGCAGGGGTATCTTCTAACTATTCTCTCCCCGCAGTTTTGTAGTATCATTCTCATTCCTCTTCAGACTCAAGCCTGCAGCAATCTCCATCTCACTTCCCTTTGTTCTGGTGTCCCTTTTCTTCCTCGCTGTCATCTTTTTTTTATTATTTTTTTCCTCATATGTATATATATATTTCTTCAGCTGTGCAGTCTGACCACCTAGATTGCTATTTCTCTTCACATCTTCACTTCACTGCCTCTAGCTGCATCTATAGTACTTGGATATTCTCTCTCCTGAGTTTTGTCAGGTGACTTTTCCATATAAAAATAGATTCTATCAGGTAACATTGAAGTAAGTAAATCGCCCTCTGTTCTGGCTTTGGTGTCTTCTCTACTATCCTTCATTCAGTGCTGCATCACTGCACACCCTTTTAAGGAAAAAGAAAGAAAGAAAGAAAGAAAGAAAGAAAGAAAAAAAAAAACAGCCCCGATGAAACCCATCCACACTCCCAATTTTCTTTAAGTGGTGGCTTTCTTCAACCACTGCGTTTTTATTATTTTTGGGCACATATGAAAGGCAGTTATCTACCTGCCCTAAACTAAGCTCACCTAGATTAAAGGTTTCATCTGGCAGGAAATCTCCCTTCATATCTTTTTGCTACAAGAAGTTTAGTCCACTGAAAACTGCAAACAAGCCTCGCAAATTACAAGAGAAATCATGCAAAAATACTGAAAGGAAAACAAGACAGTTACTGTAAAGAACAGGGATAGTTGTACATGAAGTTTTACTGCAACATACAGGAAAATGGACCCATAAATAAATAAATAGGAAAAAAAAAAAAGTAGTATGAATTTCATGACAGAGATCAATCAAGCCCTGCATGCGTAGCCTTCGTTTTCTGGTAGGAGGCTATGATACTATGATATAACTCCTGATGCATGTGAAATAGAAAAATACATTTACATAAACCTCAGATACAAGACACATTATGGGAGATTTCTGCAAAATGGCAAATGGTTGCAGAAATGCACGACTAGAAAGAAAATGTAGCTTAATAACTTAACAAGGTTATCTTGCAGATCAAAGCACTAACAGCGAACCTTGATTATTCTTGATTATTCTCAATAAGAAAGGACTAACACCAGATTAAGGAACAGGATCATACAATCTAAACTGCATTTTGTTGTTTTCTCCTCCCTTAAAAGAATTTCGTAGAATAAAAAAGGAAATACAGATTTTGTAGGATAAATAATAACGACTGATCAAAGAACAAGTAGATGTACAAGAAAGGGGGGACAAAGTATCATCTGAACCTTTTTAGTATACACCAAAATTGCACTTTTTCAAAAGATGTAAAGTGCATCAGTGGCACTGTCAATATGAAGGATATATTAAAAAACAAAGAAAGAAGAAAATGCAGGAAAGCACAGTGCCCAGAATCTTTTGTTTAGCTCCAAAATTTAAAATTCAGCAAAGCTTCTATAAAATCACACAGACAAAACTGGAAATAGTGAGGGCATTTTTTCACATAAATTCAAATTCAAATTGTTAATAATAGGGGAGATTTTCAAAAACATGAATGGACAGTTTATAGCTTGGGTAATCTAATTGTTCCTGCAGATCTGTTGCTCATGAAAACCATGAAATTTCTTTCACCGTTGTTAAGATTTTGGAACAGTGATCCACTATAAACACTCCACCATTTATAATTAATTAATCTTCTCTCCTAATTTCCACAGTGATTTCTCAAAAAAGCCGCAGACCAAACGTACAACCCAGACAGCCTAGTACATACTAGGTATGTTGCTGCATTCTGGCTGCTGACGTTGGCCGATCTCTGTCTAAAACTGCTTTAGAAAATAAGTGAAAATTAGTTTGAAGGTTTTGTTCTTCAAATCATCACAAAACCACCACGAAATCTGAAACTGCTAGACATGTCTTGCCAGGAAATGTCCCTGAGATTCAACAGTGTATTACCACTCGGGTTTGAGGTACAGCAAGTCTTGCACCTCACCTAACTGCATTAGCCTTACCTGAGCTAGTTAGTGAAAAATCTATTAACACCTTTCTAGCAGATCACATTTATGTGTGACCTCTGTTGCAAAGTACCACATGGATTCGGATCCACAGACCATTGCAAAAAATAGGGTTCTTTTTACTTGGGTTTGAATTAAAGTCATTCTTTCCCATCCCTAATTAGAACAAGGCACAGTCCCTGACCAGTGCTATCATAAATATTTTTAAAAGATATATTAGAGGAAGAAAAGGGTATTTTAGAGTAAAAGCCAGTATCATTAATCCCATGCTTGACATAAAATTCATGGAGATGAAGTGAAAGCCTTCGCTGTTCCTTCTAAAACATTAGAAATCCTCCTCTGATTTGCCAGTGTTGCTTTGACTTCCTTTTTAGACTAATTCCTTGCCAGAGGTGCTGCATAATTGTTTATGTCTCATCTAACCTGAAGTGGAAGTTGAAATTTAACAAATATGCAAATACCTGCAAGTGATTCGTACTTGCAAAATATAATCCCAATGTTTATTGACAGCCTATTTAAGAAGTTGCCAGTAGACTTATTTTTAGAAACAGATTAAGTGCCAGTAGAATCTGATTTCTTAACTGCTAATAGTCTAAGGACCTCTACAAAACAGTATCCCCAACAACATTGCAAAGGCAGATCATTTTGTTAAGAAATAATATTTGAGGAAATATATTTAATAGGGTACTGTGACCCAGTTCCTCAATGTTCAACTAGCTACCACACATTTACATCAAGAAAAAACATTTTTCCCATCAGTAAATGAACTTAATTGTGGAGATTAAAGACCAGAGCTACTTCAGAAGGGCTCTTTCACCATTCTAGTCAGAGTGGATGCCTCAAAACACATTAACTGGACAAACAGAAAATGAAAAAAAAAAAAAGATGATTAAAGATAATATATCTTCACCTAGCAATTGGTAACTCTGTGTTCTAGCCAGAGAAAACACTGGGAAAGCAACTGGAGGAGTTTTCCTTTGGCTCAGGGAACAAATGAGCAAGAGCTCTCCTAAGGCATTAGCTACAAAGCCAAAAGCTGTTAAATTCAGTGGCGGCAAAAGCAAGTTACAACACAGCTTGCTCCAGCCTATGTGGACAGAGCCAAACTGCAGTATAATAACATTTAGGGGAAAGAAGGGGAAGAAAAAAAAAAAGGAAAAAAAAAAAAAAAGAAAGAGAAAAAATCCTATGATTTTATCCCAAGCCTGAATCAGACTCATGGAGTCATCTCAAGCGAATCATAAAATAGAGGTAAAACAGAGGCTTTTGCTCAGGTAGGGCATACCTCTAGCAATACAGATTTTGGTTTTATATTTATACTTATGTCATAAAGTCTTAAATTCCAAAAGACTAGGGACAGTGTCTGTGGAAAATTATGCCACTTGCTGTCCTTGAGGAGGCCACTTCCAGTCCAATAAATCCCATCTTTCTAAACATCCATTCTTTTCCAGGGAATGGAGTATTTCCTATATGCCAATGTGCCATCCCAAGTAGCACTATCCCATGCATATTGGTGGGGTTATTCCAAGTGCTGCTTCCTCCATTTCTCTATCTGCGCTTGTACAGATTAAGCCATGTCCATAGCTCATTCTCCTCTCTCATCTCAGGATTTCAGTTAAATCTTATAAAATGATGCATAAGACTGGAGGGATCTTAAAAGGCCATTGAACTGAAAGAAAAACTGGAATTCTGAATAGCTGCTAAGGACTGATTTCTGGTCAGCTGCGCAGCTCTATCTGATTACATAAATGAAAGTGTAGAATCAATCATCTTCAAGCTTCAAATAGCTTTTGTTTGTTCAATTTCCACTTAATTTAAGAATTAGCTTAAACAAGCTATACTGACATTATAAGGAAATCAGAAGAAGTTAAGAGGATCTAAAATACTTTGATAAAATGAGTATGCTACTATGCCAATCAGAAGCAATTTTCAGGATTACACAAGAACAAAGAAATCAGTGCAGGGTCTGTTTTAATTCCATTTCAGGGAGGCAGTGAATAATAAAATGTAAGCAGAATTATGCAAGGTAATATATTTCACAGTATCTCGTTTGGCCTCTGTATCTTTACATACATGAAAGTTTTACCTTCGGACAGCACCTGAAGACACAGGACACCAAATCCACTCAGGCAAAACAGGACTGCATCAAGGCCAGCCTGCTGCTTTCCAGCTCCCACAGGTTGCAGGATGGGCTGCCCTGCGAAGGGGGCACCCCTTGCCATTATCACTTATCTTTTGCTGCCAGCTGAGCTGAAGCTCTTCCCATAAATTCCTGTAATTTCCAACTGATTTTTGGCCATATATTTTTTTCCAGAAAAATACAACCTCCTAAATCTCAAGAAAGTAAGGACTAATGTGTAATGCACATGTGATGGGTTAGTCTTGTTGCTGTATTTTCACATCAGTGGCTCTACACAGTTGAGTCTATACTGATTTTTTTAAACAATCCTGTATATCCTTACAGTTTATAAATCCACTCAGCAATTGTCAGAAATAAGGGTCTCTGAATTAGGCTCAATTTTGGAGTAAGGCTAGGGGTATATATGGTTGGCATGCTAGTATGAAAGAAATAAGGCATATCAAAACTTGTCAAAACTGCTCAGCAGGACTCTCTCCCAGTACTACACATATGATAAAATAGAAGGACTAAGATGTGCTTTATCCTAATTTTCTAATAACCAGAAAAACAACAACAACAACAACAACAACAAAAACCAGTACTTCTTCCGGTGCTGACAGTCAAAAGTGACAAACCTTTTCTTTCGTGTCTGGGTGACATAGAAGCATGTTGCCTTTCTCTGATGCACACGAGCACTTAAAGTCTAAGTTTACAAGGCTCAGCTTTATCCTTGTAATTTTATTATTTTACCCTTATTCTTTTTTTTCTGTGATTATTAAATCAAAAGTGGGATGACTCCTTTTAAATTAATTTGCTAAGAAGGAGTGAAGACGCTAATGGCAAGAAGGAAGGGAATGGGTTTCCAACAGATCAAGAGAGCGCCTTAATGAACAGATGTGTCTTGTAAGTTTTCCTAAATGCAAACACGATGACTGTCTCAAGACTGATTCATTACAAACACAGACCCACCCATCATGTTACATGGGAAGAGTTCTTATTAATTCTTGAATATACTACGTTTTATCATTCTGCAGATGAGCAGGAAGGAAACGTTCAGGGACACATTTAGAGGAAAAACACAGTAGACTACAAACAACAACATCCCAAGCGAAAGTACTCATCCCAGGTAAAAACAAAGGAGGAGTCAAAACAGATAAGTCCTTGTCTACTGTTCTTTCTGATGCAGATCATGGGAGTTGAAGTTTTTGCAGAAAGCAGCCTCTGACCCACCCGAATGCACCCCAAACTCATCAGCACCTTGCAGCCCTCAGAGCTCGTGCCCTCATGGGGCCAAGTTCTGCTGCTGCTCGTTGCAGAACAGCTTGGATCAGAAATTCTCTCTCTGCACAGTTCCTTATGTAATATGCAGGTGAAGCCTCTAAATAGAGAGCCCAGGGTATCATGTAAGACTGAGGAATTAGAAACTAATCTGTAAGTGTGACTACAAAGGTCACTGGAGCTTCCACCTCACACATGGAATTGACATGATGAGGCAGCTTTGCAAAAGAAAAGCATTTGAAACTATGTATCCTTTTAAAAAAAAAAAACCCCCCCCCCCCCGCAACAAGAGACACATATATATTTTAAGCAATGTCATTTATTATACAATCCAAATCAATCAAAAAGGCTTGCAGGTTGGTTTATGCAGATCTTCTGGAAAGAGTTTCTTTTTCTTTTTACCTTAGAAATGCACTCTTTCTCTGTCAGTAACCAAACCCAGCCATCGACCCCGACTGTCTGTTTTAAAAACTCAGATATACCAGCCTTCTACTTCAAACTTCCTGTTAGATTGCATGATACTTGTTTAGCACTTACTCAAAAAAAAAAAAAAAGTTAGAACTTCAAAACCTTTCGCTGCCTAAGGGAACTAAAAATATTAGTGCCGATTAAATACTTATTTTGTAGAAACATGAAATCTATCATGCTACAGAAAATTGTTTTGAATGATACCTCTTCAGCAAGGCAGTGACTTACAGCTTTTCCTCTTACTAAGTTAAACATTCAATAAAAATACAGCTGGGCCAAGAAAACTTTGTTTTGATTTTGGCAAAGCATCAGACAGTATCTTCTGGTCTGCCAACACAGGCAGAATCTTGTCTAATTGTGGGATGCTTTTGGTTTTACTACCTACTAGTGAAACTATTAAGAAGCTGTAAAAGGTTCCAGCCCCTTCTACGTATCCTTAGCCGAATCTCATTAGTTTGCACACTCTCAGTTTGCACACAAAAACACTGCAGTCTCTTCCCACCTTGCAGGGAAAATTTAATAGCAGCGTGTTAAGTCTCATGTTACTAGGACTTCATTACTTTTACAAGCTATGCTAAATAATTAAACTGCACTTGTCAAATAAGTGATTAGAGAACATTCTGTGCCTCGGCATACGCTTTTACTGTCTGTTTGCCTCAATTCACAGAATTAAATAATTCACAGCGAGTCTCCCACACAACAGCACAAACAACCGCGATCCTAAACTTGGAGCGGGGGAGGGTTGCGTGGCTCCAAGGACAAGTGTATATAGGATGCAGTTAAAGAAAGAGCGCTGGATGCAAGCCACGGCCAAGGAAACTGAAACAACAGCACCAAAGCTTGCTCTGGGGACGCTGCTGAATGAAAATGACCTGAAAGCAAATCTAGCCAGCACCATTTAGATCCGCGGCAGCTCCTAGGCAGACCTCCTCTGGAGCCTCAAAGCCTTAGAAAAGGCAGAGAAAGGGCACGCGTTGCTTGCAGAGAATGGTACTAGTGATATGCGGTGAACGCCAGTGTTCCCAACCTCTAATTTACCTTCTTAGCCATATGTCTGTAATAAAGTGTGTACCAGAACAGGCATTTCATACACATGGCACATTCTCTTACAGTTCTACAATCCCCTATTTTTGGGGAGAAGGTTTAAGCTAGTGGCTGGGTGCAGTAATCTCCAAAACTGTGCAGCAAGCAGCATCAGGATCACTTGGGGCTGAAATACAGGGGCTGCCCTGCAAAATGGCAGAAGCAGAAAACGTGGGCAATCACATCCATCCATCCATCCCATCCACGAGAGATGAGCACTGCGATGAAATCTCCAGACGACCAGAGCTTCGGGCACCCTGCAGCACCTCCTACCTGCCTCTCCTCCCCAGGGCTGGCCGCAGGGGCCCGCTCCGCTCAGCGGGCCGGCTCACGCAGCAAACTGATGTACTCAAACGAACGGCTGTCCCTCCTGCTCACAGGAGTTCGTCTGTCTGCCTCACCCAGCAATTTTTCAGAACACTCTAAAGATTGCTCAAAATAAACACTGGTTGGATGCAGATCCCTCCTGGTAGCAGCAGCATGTAGCACTCTGCTGCTCCCAAAGCCGCATCCATCCCCCTAGAGCCTGACCTGTAGCAAACATCAGGACCTTGATGCCCTGGGATTTTAATATCATCATGACGTTCAAGTTGAACTCGGTCAACAAGCATATATACACAATCTGCTATTTTTCAGCTGTACCAAACAGTCATATTTCCATTAAGCAAGGGAGAACATTCCAGATGATCTGGTTCTCTCGCCGCATTACAATTTCCCTGAATCAACACTTTTTGCAGGATTATGTAACGGCGAGCACAGCATGCTTAACTCTTATTTGAGCAGACGTTTCAAGTACCCTGTAAGCATCAGTCTTTCTTCACTCTGAACTCTGCTCTAATCTAAGCATTCAGACTGAAAGAAAGGTGTGTTTATTTCTTGCACGAGAACAGTAAGCTACCCACACAAAATTGCAGATTCCTGTATAGAGGTTATTAAGTAAACAAAGCACAGGAAACAAGATGCAATAGCTGATAAAACATAGTCAAACTAAGCTTTCGATGCCAGCACCGTTCTTCAGTATAGATACTGGGCCAGCAACACACTGGAAACAAGCCAGAAGTGCTGCTGAAATTGTGGGGTATCTCCTTCTTGCTGCCCCCTTACAGCATGGTTGGCATTGAACACAGTGACCCCACAGCTCTCCATGAAGCCCAGAACTACTTTTGCAGCCTCATGTACCACTGACTGATAGTAGAGAAGTTTCTTCTGTGGTATGGAAGACTTTTCCTCTCCATTAAATCACTTAAGCACGAGTTTGCCCACAGAAGGCAGCAGTGGCAATTTGGTGCCTCAGACACATTTGCTAATGGAGACAGCAATTTTCTGTCATGGCATGAAGAAAAGCACTCCTTGAGCATGAAGAGCTCAAGTATGTATTGAGTGACACTGGTGGCAAAAACATGTGAAAAAAAAGACAACGTGAAGTACAGCTAGTACTGTGACTATCAAGAATCTGTGAAAATCCCAGGTACATAACATGTATTTTCAAGAGAGATTGAGGGTAAGAAACTTCATAATAAGAAAATGATACAAACAAGTTATTGCACAGCAAATAGCCAGATTTGATTCCTGACTAACAAAATTCTCCTCTCCTTTCTACTTCACCATACCCCAGATCTACTACCAACATGAATGCACTGCTTTTATCCTCCTCAGTCTCTTGCCCTCCCTAATCTTTCTCTTTCACTCAGCTGACCATGAAAGCACAGACACAGGCTCATTTCATCTTGGCCACCTCACAGTGGTATCTTTCTTCCCTCTTTTTATTCTTGTGGTCTTAGTCTAATAGTTTTCCTGATTCTAGTTTAAAAGGCTGGTGTCAACGTCAACCTTTACCAAACAGTGACATCTAAAGCATCACAAAATATATATTCACCATGTTTGTGTGATTTGTATGTGTCTAAAATAATAATCCATACATATGTATGGAGTAAGGTATGTACGTACCTTATTCCAGGAAGGCAGAGCAGCACAGACAGAGCACAGACAAGTTTGGTGCACAGCGGCTAGACTCTATCAGTAAGTCAGGGATGATAGAAATATTCTGGAACATGAACAAAAAATCTTCTCATACTCCTCGGCTCCCCCTGGAATTCCCCTATATACCTCCAATTTCAGAAGGTTTTACAGCACAGCACAGCTTTTTTTTTTTTTTTTTTTTTTTTTTAAAAAAAGAATTAGGGAAAAAAATTCTCCCGAATAATTGAACACAGCGCCCAGCTTTTTTTTTTTTTTTTTTTTTTTAAAGACAGAATTAGGGACAAAAATTCTCCCGAATAATTGAATAATTTTTTTATGCATGCATATGGCTACACGGACTCCTAGAAGTTGCTCCTGCCATGATCACTGTGGAGCTACATTCTGGATTGCTCTGATAGATGCTATATTATATAGATACCATAGAATGTCATAACTCTGATCTCAATTTGATGAATTTTTCTGCTTGCAAGATTTTGCACTCTAATTAGTTTCAGATATTAAAATTAATAATGAATATACCAAGATAACAGAAAGGAGTCAGGGCTATCCTTGGTTAATAGTGTTTAGTGTTTCTTCTTAACAGAACATAAAACTTTTACAATCAAACATTTTTCTGTATTTTCTACAAAAGGATCCACTATCTTTTATCCAGTAAAACCAGGATGTACTTCCCTTTAGCAATAACAGCTAAGAGATTAGCATCCTCCACACTTTGTCAGTATCTCAAAGAGGTCTCAGAGCAAACATACAAGTTGTTCTGTGTCAGTTCTGAGGAAAGCAATTATTTTACATTAGAAATTTTATATAATCTGCTAAAAATTCACCCTACTTTATCTATGCATAGAGATATTAAGATTCCTGATACAACTTTTGACTACCTGACTACAAATTCCTATGTTAAAGATGACATTATGCTCACAGAATAACTGGAAAAAATATGCATAAACTCAGATTTTTAATTATATCAGGCATGGTAATCAATGATATATAAATTATTATATTTTCATTATCTTAATAGAAAATGCAAGTTACTAAGTCAGGACAAGAATGAGAACATGAAAAAAGCATGTGTGGACTGATCAAGTTTTAACAGAAATGGGCTCATTGCTCTTGCATTATCAGTGCAGCATGCACAGCCTGCGAAATTGGCAGCACTGAGTTTCTTCAAGGGCCTGCCCGAAGACTTTTCAACCTTTCAAAGGGTCTTGCTAAGTCACCTCTAAAACAAGAGTTGTGATTTCGGAATTTCTGTGCCGGCCTGTACCACATAACAGCCTTTGTTTGGGGATATGTGGATTTAAAAGCCTGAAGGAACTATTAGGCTAATCTGGTCTGACTTCCTGCCTGGCACAGGCCATAATATACAATACCTCACGCAGCAATTTCTTTACAAAGCACGAGAACTTGTAAGTCTACTAGGAGATATTTCAGAAAGAGATCTAATCTTGATTTAATTACGCTAAGTGATCTACCACATTCCTTTCTAAGTGTTTCCAATGGTTAATTACCCCTTTGGTACCGTATTTCCAACGTGAACTTGTCTTTCTTATCTCGCTGTGTTTTTGTCTGTTGGAGCCCTATCCTATCTCCCTACACAGATATTTTTAGATACTAACCACATCACACCTCAAAATTCTCTTTCTTGAGATAGTTTGCTCACTTGGCAAATCAAAACAGAGATTCCTGAATCCAACGAACAGCAGCTGCTGGTGGTATCGTAGATAGATGTTGGCTATGTACACTTAAACAGAAAAGTCCATTCAAATACAAGGAGGAGCCATTAAAGATGCTCTTTAACAAGATTTTCTAGCTTTCATAGCAGTAACCCATTTCTAAAAGCTGGAAATTTCAGAGAAATTCCACTGCAGTCTGGAGACTCATTTTTAACTCAACTGATAAGCTCAAATAAGACTAGTAGTTACCAAATACTTTAGTTAAGAATAAATAAATAAGTAATCGTTGGCTTCTGGCAGGTGTTTCTCAGTACTGCTTATATTAAAACTGCATTAAAATCCTGTTACCAGAACGAACCAGTCCTTTCGCACGCGCTGCCAAGGCAGAAATCCAGGCGTGAGCAATATGTACCCTAAACTGCTTCCAGTTGCGACTCCGGGAAGCAGAACGCGCGAGTTTCCACTCCCGCTGCCGCGCTCCGCTCCTCAGCCGCGTCGCGCCGGCGTTTACATTAGCGCCGCGGCCGGAGGCACCGCATAAGGCTCTCTTGTGCCTGGTGATCTCCTGCGAGCGGAGCAAGCTCAACTCGCTTGGGCAGCGTCTGCCCAGCTCTTGCACGGCCGAATCGCGGTCAGCGGACAGGAGGGGGGCTGGTGTCCTCCCCGCAGCGTGGAGCCTGCTGAGCTCCGTGCACAAAGACGGCTCAGAGCGAGAATTTCCTCCGGCATTTACTATATCCCCGTACTACCCATGTGATTCTCAACGCACTATAAAGTTCTGAAAATGAGTGTATATTTTAGAAGGGCTTTCAGTCCTTCGCATGCGTTTGGTGCAGAGCGGTGTCATTTCTTTGCTGCCTCTGAGACACGTTATACACGCACATGCCTATGTGCCCACAAACCCATACGCAGGCACACACACACACACACACACTCAGTCTCCATTTACTCATACAGGGTAAGAAAACCCAAAGCTAGCGTCTGCTATTTACATTTATACCACTTTAAAATTTTCCACAACAAACAATGTCATATAACACCTCATTACTTTTTCACAACACTTCTGTTTTTTTCATTAATATTTCACATTTCTAGTCGCTTGTGGTTTCAAACAGTTTACATTTTGCATAGCTTAAGTGATTTTTTTCTTAGTCTCCCTTTTCCACAAACATCCTGCACATCAGGATCACACCTTATATAGGCATATCAACTTTCACTGGTTTAAGATGTCAGCAGGTTTAAAAACCCTTCCTTTTAATGACACTTCTATTTGGGCTAAGTTTGACTTGACATAGATACAATTAATATTCAAACTATCACCTAAAAATAGTGACTGAAACGTAAATGGATGTTTCTGTTAGGCTCTAAACAGGTTCATACTGTGGCTGCCTGTCCGCCCAACTTGCTGTCACACATCTCATTGTTCGTGACTTGACATCACTCCTAATGCTGTAATAGTACAGTTTTCTATATCCTCCAACATAGCACATGAATCTCTGCACCCCCAAAAGCGATCGAAGAAGTAAAAAGGCAATATTAAAAAAACATATTCTTCCAAACGGTAACCTATAGAGGGACCTTTTTTTATTTCTCCTTTTTGCTCATCTAAGCAGATACATACAAAATCAGAATGTAACCTGACTTATATTACATAGAAGAAAACACATTCCCTTAAAGGAGAGGATCCTTCTCTAAAAACAGAGATACAACTCTCGAATTCATAACTGCTTATTGCTACATCCCAAAACCCCAATATTTTCTGGATACAAAGTCACTTATTTTATCAGCATATACTTTAAAATTTCATTTTCGAACTGCAAGAGACTTCTTTTAAATAACCATTTTAACTGAATGAATGAAAACTATAATGCCTTTGAAAAAATTATTACCTATATATTCTTCAGAAGCAAACAGAAGTTTCTAAATCTATGCAGTTAACTTACTTTCATTAAAAGATTAAACATTGGCATAAAGAAAAAATAACTTAGTAGCAATAAAATAGTCAAATATTATTACACTCAGTCCTGCAATAGGACTGCAATAGTGTCTCCTTTCCTTTCTAATTTGTGTTTTAACGTAGTGACCCATACTATGCAGGATACACTCTGAAATGAAAAGCACATTTGTTAAAGTTATCTGCAATTAACCTTAATAATTTACTAAAGTGGAATAACAAAACCTTACCTTATTAGAGCTTCATTTTCAATTCTTTCACTGAAAAGAGTAAAGAAAACTGTATTAAAGATCCATTTGGCAGTAAGCTCTTCCTGAAATTATGTCAGTTCTACTTCTATTGAGATACAAAAATTATGGTTCTATTATAAAACTGAAATTAATTTCCATTATTTTAATCATTCTTAACGTGCTGGAATTGAGTTGTTTATTTATCTTAACAAGTCATGGTTCCCAAACAAAGATTTCAAATGCTTTAGAAATATCAATACAAAGAGTGTATCCAGTATCACCCGAACTGCAGGCCTACAAGGTTTACAGGTTTCTTTTCCATGGAAGTGGTATTAAGAATCACTAATTGTGGTTTTTTGATTTGACACTTGTATTTTTAATATAAGATAGCACTTGCATTGCAATATGTATCTTTAGAGACAGTCCCAGCCTAGAAGGTGTTTGTTTTTGTTTCTAAATAAACTAGTTTCCGCTCTATCCCAATACAGAAGAGTCAGTGGCACATGTAGGAGGAAGAAGATTATCAAGCCATTTCATGAAACATCTATTTCAATTATTCCATTTCAAAATGACACATTTTTCAATAGCTTACCAATGGACATCCTGACTTGTGAGCTTTAGCACTGTTCTGAAAAAGTTCCAACATGACTCAGGACAGCAGATAAATTTTGAGGCTTTCAAAAGTATTAATGTAGCTATCCTTTCAGGTGTTTTGGGTTTTGTTCAGCCTTTTGTAACCAAAGAGAACTATTTACAGGCATCAGGATTGCAGTTGAGAATTGGATTCCAGTGAGTTTGAAATAAATGGGAATTTCTCCCACCAAGGTACGCAAGAACACTTTATCTCTTTTCATTTTCTACATGGGCATAATACAGAATATAAAACGGAAAGCAAAAAAGCCAAACCTAATGGAATTTGGCAATTATTACTGATTTTTGTTGAAACACAAAGAAAATCATGCTGATTCATAAGTAAAGCATCTCAGCCTCTAGCACTTTTTGTACACTTCATTAGCCATCAATCAATATGGTTAGAATTTCACAGATGAAGGGAAAACAAGAACAGAACTTGTTCGTCTTTCTCAAGGCTAAATTAAAAACTTGGCCTCAAAGCAGATGATCAACCCAGTGGTTGAAGCTATGAATTTTCAGCAAAAATACCACTTGCTTGGGGATGCAGAGGGGTCTTCACCGAACGGCTGTAAATCTGTCAATCCAAAGAAAACAAAGCTTAAGTGAAAAGTAAACCCACCCTTTTCCTTAATTTGAGCATGTTTACCTGGTATTTTATGAGAGACCTGTAAAATGAGCACTTTACAGAAAATGTAAGCTTAAAAGGAGCTTTCACTCCTGAAGTACAGAAATGTTAGATTGAGCATTCAGTTTGAGAAAAGGCATGAGACCTCATGTTTATGAATGAACTCAAGGTTTAAAATGCCTGATTTACCACAGCTGCGTACCTGCACACGCACACCTACAAATGAAGAGGCACCCCTATGAGCCCATTTTATTCCTTATACATGAAAATCCATAGGGTTGATTTTGTACCCCTCCCTGGTAATCAGCTATTAAAGCATGCACGAATACCAGATTACTTCACACTTCACAATCTGGCTTTAGGTCTGGGTCATCCCCCCGTGAGTGCTTGAGAGGTTTTGCAGCATTACAGGAATCAACGCAGAGAACCAGCAGTTGCTGTATCACTGGATGCTACCCAGGGTTTCAATTAGGATTGAATGGGATTTATTACTGTACAAGCCTAATCCTTCTTACCTTTCTCAGGCAAAACACCCAGGAAACCTAGCCAGAGTGCAACTGAGGACATATCACATCTTTGGTTCTTCACTGCTCACCTGTCCCAATGTCACAGTGGTCCCGAGCACAAAGTTTTCATGATCTGAATGCTCCTCCATGGGCAGGGGAAGGAGCATCTTACAGGACAGTTTGTTTAGCCACAGAGCGGGTACAGAGGCAAGTTTGAGGAAGACTAAAAGTCTGGACCTCTGACAAGATCCACAGCTTTTGAAGCAAAGTATTTCTATGTTAGAAACACTCACAGGCACAGGCTGCTTTGAAGCATATTTAACCCATCCTACGTCCTTTTAAAAGAAGGATGAAAGATGATTTTGGCAAGTTGAAAGTCTTCCGGGAAAAAAAAAAAAAAAAGAACATTCTAACGCACTTAAAGGAATGGTTTGATGATAAGTTTATCTTATCTGATCTAGCTGCTGATAACAGGCAACCTATAATAAGGGCCATAAGCACCTCTCACCCTCTATTCTCACGGGGCCCTCAGGCCGCCTAACTTGACGATCTCAGAAGACATTTGGTCAAGAGGACCTTGTCCAAGAGAAAGAAGGGCCTGTTACTGCCCTCCCTTTAGGCAGCAGGAAGCTTCTATCCCAGTGGAGATGCCCTTCACCCAGGGTGCTCGAGAGCACCCCTGGTACGGGAGGCACCTATGGGTCAGCAGCTCCTGCAGGAGACTGCAGCTCTGTATTTTATTCCTCCTTTATTTTAATCCTTTGGCAAAGGATTTCATGTGTGCTCCATAATTTGAACATGTTTTTAAAAAGTCACATTTCCTGTAAGATCTACACTGTTTTCATGCTTAATGGACATATTACTTCAGATGGAGGAAAAGAGCTCTACAAAAAACACAGATTTCTTTGCAATTTTCCAATATGCCATATTTCTAAGTATAAATCTCCTTACAGTAAAAATTGTACTTTTTGCTTGTCATCAAAGGTATTAGCTTTGGATGCACTCCAGAGGGATCCTAGCAGACTGCCTCAAGAGCCCATCAATACTCTCGAGTCTAAGTAGGCAACTGTCCACGCTCAGGGACAGAAGGTTCCACAGATTCAACAAGCTACCTAACATGATCCTCTCAATTCAGATAAGGAAAATAAATCTTTTTGCAAGTTAAATAAGGAGTTCTGGAAAAGATTGAACAATTTCATAAATACTGAAAGTAACACTAAAAAAAAGCTGATAAAATTTTTTTCAAGGCATTTTGCTACTGAGGCTGTTCATGAATTTTCTTGCAAAATACTTCATATATCACCACTAACTCCAGTTGAACAACAGACAACCAATACTGCCAAACTGATTAGACAGCAGAATAGAGGAATATAAAGATTTCCTCCTTTAATAGACACCTAGGTTTCTGAAACCCCTCACAGACCTCTCCAGTTAGAAAGAAACAATTAGTGCAATAATTCTTAAAGTTGCAGAAGATGCCAACCACTTCAGTCTTCCAGATAGACTCACCATCATCCTAGAATTTGCTTCAGTCCATCAGAGATCCGAGGGGAGACTGACCAAAGCAACTACTATTTCCTTTACCACAAAAGATCCAACTGAGATCCAGAAAGACAACTGAGCTTGGAATGGCTACAGAGGAATTATTCCATCATCATCATCAGCAGCAGCAGCAACAACAACAACAACAAAGAGGGTTGGGGGAAAAAGAACCCTGACCAGGCAATAACTTCATTCTTGAAGCCACTCCACTAAACTTGGCTTTCAGTTCTGCTGTTTAGCAGCTCCCAATAAGAACTAAAATGCACACCTGTGAAAAATTCTGAGAAAAAATAGCAGGCAAAATCTCACAGACCTGCCCCAGGAAAGGTCTTCCTCAAGATGCAGTGAATTCTGCTCCTACAGGAAAGCGATTCGATTCTTCCAAGCCCACCATTTTTGACTCAACAGTTGCAGCACTTGCAGTGTTTTGCAAGCTGTACCACGCAGAGCAAAACGCCATGGCTGCAGCACGCCAAAGCCTAAACTGTGACACGGATTTCCATTTCTCCAGCTGTACACAACATGCCTTGAATTATTTGGTGCTTCCTTACCGTGACTCAGCCTATACTGCTATTTGGAGGCTGCAGATATGCAGGTGTTTATAGCCTAAGCTTTAGAGTATACAGATGCATCTTACGAATGTTTACTACTAGCGCAAGGCCAATCCTAATTACGTATGGTGGTACATGCTATCTGCAGGATAAAAGGTGAGAAGAAAGCCCATGTTTAGATCGGGCAGCAAAGACAAGATCATAGCTGACAGGCAGAAAACACATAAAATAGCTCCACACAAGGCACACCAACAGATTAACCATCATTGCCAAAAAAAAATGAATACAACCTTTCCCACAGACATATATGCCTATACAAAATTGCCAACTGCAAGAAGCACATAGAGTCCCTGCTCTGTAACATATGGTCCATGCTCTGCTACCCTAACAGCATGAGTGGTGATCAAGCCCCATTTTCAAGTTCAAATTTCCCAAAAGAAGAGCTGAACGTGCTGGCACATTCCTTCTTTACCATTTTTTACTTATTCTTGCTATTGATAATTAGCTGTTACAAAAATCAAAGTTTAATGACTTTTTGCAAGCTAGCCCTCTTTTGGGTCTAGAGAAGTCTCAGCTTTCAGCCAGGTAGCTTGATCCAACTGCTCAGAATACGAGTAGGAAATAATGAGGGAAGAAAAAAAAATCACCATTTCTACTGTTGTCTGTTGTCTATAACCACTCTAATCAGCTAAGAATTCACATCTGCTTTAAAGGTGAAGATGTGGAAATATTAAGAAGAAGCTGCCTTAAAGTTATTATTACTCTCCAGTAAACAGTGGATCCACAGACAGCTCTGTTTTGCCAGAATATCCATTACAAACTTTTGTTTTAATGAAGAAGTTACTAGATTAAAAGATATTTTGTTATATGCCCTTAAAGTTTTATTAGAGCAGATTTTAAATCTTTTAATGACATTATACATGCTAATACCATTATAAGACAATTTTTCCTTGATTTAAAAAAGACCTACTTTTTTCAAATACAAGATGCCCCCAAAATAATTGTTTTAAATCCATAAACTCATTTCTCTTTTTAAATACTCTATTATTTGTGATATCAAAAGGAAAATGTATTATTCCAATGTACGGATTTCATTAAATTCAACAGAGCTAAGCAGATCTCAGAAAATAGGCAGCCATTCTCTCTGTGGATAATATAACCATATGCCCTGGAACCAATTTGTTTCTCTTCCTCTAGAGATACATAAAGTATCACCTCTGTAGGGCCCATCCCAGTGCTGCTGCAGTCAATGCAATGACTCCCACTGAAGTCAAGGAAAAACCTTTCATTGGCTTTAGGCATCAAAAACCTGACCTAAGACCAAGAATCTCTTATCAAAGGCTGTTGAAAAACATCCTTCATATATTTTTCACCTCTTTGTGTTCACCTCTTTCCTCAGTATTACCCCAAATGAGATGAAAAGCTATCAATATTCAAAACGAAGCTTTACATACAGTGGCTGAAGGCTGTGAAATGCAAAGTTTTCAGGAGAAAGCGGAATTTATCCCATGTGTCTTTCTCCATATACTGTGGTTACTGGTGGAACTCAACCCCTTTCCAAGACTGGTGGTACAAGTAGCACTGGGAAGGCCCTGTCTTTCTCACCAGCTTACTGAAGAGTAACGTGCAAAGCAGACAAGTCAAGACAGCCAACATGAATTTCGTCGTTAGTTCTGCGCTAGACACACTATTTTAATAATTGTGAGTTGGAGTAAACATATTCTACAGCAGAGCTAAGACTTGGACCGTCACACCCGTTATCAGAAAGCACACATTTTTCTGCTTACAGTCACCCCACTGCACTGAAAACGATTACAGCTGTCTTATTTTCCCTTAGTCTGTTTCTCTGGAACAGGAGAATGAAGATGGCTGGTATCCTCATGAACTAATATATGGCAAATTTGCTGCTGTATCCTCAGCCAAAGTCATCATTTAGTTCCGGAATGAACCATGACAGATTTTGACATATTATCTTTTCCAGGAGATCGGTCCGAAACAAATACATCCCAAAGCTTAAAGCCTCTCGGACTCCACCAACGTATGATAGATCCAAAGTCAAATACGCTGTCTCATAACTAAATTCAGGATTCCATGTTTTCCTTGGAATGGTGGATGACATCCATAACACTGACACACTGGAAAGCAGGTCTCGTGGTGACTCCCCTCCAAAATTAAAGAAAGAGGAAAAAAAAAAGAAAAAGCTATAAAAGCAGAGATTTAATACTTGTGTATAATGAAAAGCAATAATAATAAAATAGTTGTAATAATAATCAACAGCATGGAAAACTATTCCATAGTCCATTAACTGCTTTATCTTTTAGTTTTAAGATTACATTGAGTTTCTTGTTTGTTATATTTATTTCTCCCAAAATATCTTTAAACATCTGGGTAACACATGCCCCACTTAAGTACCCTGGATAATGTATGTCCCCATAGTGTCCAAATGCAAGTGAGCTCTGTTCAGAAGGGTGGCCACAGGCTGCATGATCTGAGTGAGAAATACATCCTTATGCTCTGAACATCTTGAAAACTATGAAAAATACCCTAAGAATGAATCAAACGGGAACCTGGCATTTCAAAGTCAGGTGCAATGCAAGTTTAAAAAAGACAGTCATTTCTTTTTGTTGACAGGCCAGTAAAATTTTAAGCAGTATTGAACAACAACATTATGTAATGCTCAGGCTGGCAATTCTGCTGGGAAGCATTTTTCAAACAGCAGCTTTGCCTGCTATTTAACAAACAGATAAGAAATTGGAAACAGGTATTTCTAAAAGAGTTTTGGGAGATATCTCCCCATGCACAGCATAAATCTTCCCTGAGGCAAGAGTTCAAAGGATGGTTTGTGAGCACCTGAGGATCTCTATCAGTCCTCTGTGACAGCACTTTTCTTCAGTGCATACATCCCTTTCCTCCTGTTCAGGACAAATAGGTCCCTTTAAACCTTTGGTTTTACCACCTGACCACTTAAATCAATACCATCATTTTTAATGTTTAATTAGTCTCTACAGCTCTCGAAGTTCTCTGCACGATTTGGGAAGCGCTAGTGGTAAACATTGCTAGTGACAATAATGACGTTTGCTAGCGGTAACCGCCTATGACTAAGCGCAAAATGTTGTTTAATTTAATGGACATGTTCTCACTAACCTAACAAGACAAAAGCCTTGAGAAATTGTATTTGTTTTGTTTTCTGGAGCTAAGGTGAAGCAGGCTGAGGTTCTGATTTTTGGAAAGGTGGAACTGGGCTAAACTCTAATCAAGAGACAAACTGACAGATTTAGACATTCGCTTAGTAACTGCATAGTAATACATCAAAGCTATTCTATTTGCCATTTTATGCTTCTATGCTAAGAGATCAGAAAAAAGTTGCAACTTTAAAATTGCAAATATTCCTATTTTTTGAATGTGTGACTAGCATAAAAGCAGAAAATGGAATTTTCCACATTTTAGGTAGTCCATACAAAAAGCTTAGTTTATGTTTCTGCATTTTTAGAAAGACAATGATATCTACTTGTTTCCTTTCTACTTATCACAGCTCATGCTCATCTGCCAGGCTTATGAGATATTTGCAGTTGTAACCCAATAGGCAAATCCTTTGTTACAAATAGAGAACAAGTAAGGGGGATTTACGAAGATGTAATTATACTAAGAGGGTTTATGTGTAAGGATTCATTAAAAGAAATGCTATACACAAGAAAAAATATTAAGAAATCCTTTGAGCATTATCAAAATTTACCCTAAGGACCCCTTTATACCCTGTTACCACAACAGGGATTTGGAGCGAGCAACATCCATCAAGGAAGCCTGCAGCCTCTGCCAAGGTCTCCTGCGCACGCTGAATTTGGTGCTCCCGTTTTGCAGTTGGCAAAGGGCGATGAACGAGCAGAGCAAACTCTGACCCCAAAGCAGCACTCCATGCTGCAGGTGCATGATGTCCTCCAGCAAGCAGCCAAAGCTCACTGGCCGCTGCAAGCCCTGGCAGCGAGCGGGAGAGGGGATGGAAAGATGGAGCCAGGGTGCTCCAGAGCATCCCAGCCAGCTCTGCCCAACGCAATAGAGAGGCATCCCAGCCAGCTCTGCCCAACGCAATAGAGAGGCACAGACAAAGATGACCCCAACCATCCCACTGTCTCAGCTAACGCTGATTTTTGATATACGTTGCAAGCAGAATCTTAGAACTTATCCTACTGCCTGGTGCACGGCCTGTATTTAGCTATCACTGGCTACTTAGTTTAGTTATCGGCACCTACTACCATTTCTGTTCTTGGTAAGTCAGGAAGACGTCTGCATCTCCTCACAATAAAATATTGAGCAAAGGATCAAAAAGTGCTAAGCTCCTGTATAAAGTTATCCTGAGATCCTACTGACTTACATTAAACTAATTGAAAATGTGAGAATCTGATTGCCAGCTATTCAAGAAACTTCAGTAGATAAACCCAGAATTACTTTCCACCAAATCTTCTCCAAGATCAATGATTAAATGTCACAGTCTAAACTTTGTAAGCAATTAATTACTGGTGGGCAGCATCATGCAGAGCACGTACTGGATTTTTAAGGTTACCCTTCACACTCAGAAGCAATTACTAATGCCGCATGTGACTAAATTCACTGATTTATCATTTCTTGTTTGAACAAAGACAGGCACTACAATCAGTTTCAAGGGGAAAAAAAAATCCAGATCCAATGCAACAGATGTTAATACCCTGAGTAATATGTTTCCCATGTAGAGCATCTTTTAATACTAATTATAATGTCTTGCTTGCTGGCATGGATCCCTGAATTCTACAGTGATGTGGGAGGGCATTGCAATGGGAACGTGCCAGGGGAAAGGACGTGGCATGAGGAACACGGGGCGAACCTCGTGCACAGGAGACTGAGTGACCCTGATTTGACAGGAAGGAGAAATGGGGGACATCACCTCCATTTCTCTTCCAAGTCGGCAGTGGAGCTGAAGGAGATGAGATGCTCAAAGCCCACCAAGATGGGCAAGGGACAGTCAAGAAACTCAGATAGAATATGGGCAGAGGTGGAGCTTTGTAGTCTTCCTACCTGATCACTTTTGATACAAGACTCCATGTCCACAGGCAGAATTAGTCACAAAATATGCTACTTTCTTCCCTCTAATTCATTCAGAAAGGCTCTCATGCTATGCCTTGCTTCCTGATTATAAGGAAGAAATTATTTTCTGAGGAATGTCTCAGAAGTAAAATACAACAGATCAGCTGAATACTGCAGCAAAGTTACAACGGAGTAGAAATCCACAGTTTTTTTTTCTTTTAAAAATTAGAAGAGCTTTTGTTCTCAATAATGTTTTTACATTGTTTTCTTATTTCAGGCTCAATCTATGACCTTGGTATTTGGGATAAGTCATATGGATTATGTAATGGAAAAGCTCTATAACTTATCTGAATCATTACTTTATTTTGTTCTCCTGTGGTTCCAATTGTTCATCGTTAATTAGATCCAGCCATAGCATCTCATTGTGCAAAAAGCATACTCTGTTTTAATCAAATCTTGGACTGCAATTTGGATGGCATCTTTAACAATTTGGACAGAATATTCTGTGGTTTCCTCACCGGTGAAGAATCAAAATGATTAACTATGAACATGTCCTCTACCGAAGGCTGACAGTTATCATCAGGTTGTTTTCATAAACTTCTGCTATACTATATGGTTTTATTTTAGCTCTTCTGTAATTTTAACCCTATTTCTTCTATCAAAACTATAACATACTGTAAACCTGTCACATATAATGTATTCATAGTGAACTCCTAAATCATATTTAAATTGTTAATTTATGCTATGCAGAAAGTGATGTTGTAAATACAAAAGATGTTTGTGATAGTGTCATCTATTAAAAGGGTTTTAGTTTATAATCTTCAAATTATTTTACGATTGCTTTAGCACTGAAGAGAAACAAACTGCTTCTGAATGAAACGCGTCAAAGAGCTGATGTCTATGAACTGATTATCTTCATAGCTCTACTTGGTGACAATGTACTGATTCAGACTGTCCTCCGAGTTATTTACTGATGGCAAATTCTGAAAAATGTCTTCTTTGCAGGCATAAACACAGTGCTCTACTCTCTCCTATCAATAGAGAAATTGTCATTCAGGGGCATGTTTGATTTCACTGTTGCCGTTTTCAGCACCCTTGCTAGGGTCGACATTTTGCTCCCTAAGAATTACCCATTTCTTTTATGTCACACCATTCAGCAGCCTCTTTCCTGTTGCCTCCCCCTGTTTCAGCCTGGATGATTCATTTACTGACAAACTCATGTTTGTTGTTGACTAATCACCTGTTTGTAGCAGCCCTAATGCTAATGAAAGGGGAAGGAAAAAAAAAAAAAAGGGAGAAACAGCCACTGAATTGTCCAATGCTGTAAGCACTGTAAAGAGAAAATTATAGAAAATCCTATTACCCAATCTCGAATTGTCTAGAGATTAGGAAACCAAGATTATAACAGTTTAAAACTATGCAGCTCTTCCATCTTTCTGCCATAAATATTATCTAGACAATGTGTTAGATTTAGCTATCAGGAACTTATTTTGACTTCCCTTTGCAAGAATATAGGCAAGCACAATTATTTTGCAATACAGTATATTTTATCATTAATTATAATATGATTATAATATGATATTATTAATTATAATATGATCACATTACACTATAAAAAAATATATATATAAAGAATTTGGTTGTTCCTAACTTTTTCAAATAATGAAAAACTTTCAGCCACAGCCTGAAAGGGAAACCTAGCAAGCTAAATTTGCATAAACGAGTGGTGATTTAGGATGCCGGGGCATTTTGCTGACAAACTGAGATATCTTTAATGGAACCTTTCTTTCCCGTAAGAACTGAATACCATCTTTCAGACGTTTTGGGTTACACACTCAAAGAGGGACTTAGACCAAAGCATGAGTCACTTTTTCCAATTTAAAATCCTGTATCCAGCATCAAAAAAAAAAAATGAAAAAATTAAATCCCTGCAAGTAAGGCTTGAAGAAATGACATAAAACTCTTAATTTCTGCTTTGCCCTGAGTTCACATACAGTTGCCTCTGTTGCACGGCAGAAAATCCACTGTTCACGTGGCAGAAAATGGAAAGCAGAGCCGGGGGGAAGCAGACGCCTTCCATGTCACACAACCTTCATGTCAGTCGTTCCTAGCAAGCCCCACACAGTGACTGACAGAAATAGACTTTCTGAAAGAAGAACTTGACATAGCTGAAATTGTGTTGGTTTAACACTACAGCACAGAAGACAGCAGCTCTATATGCCGGCACAGCAGGAAAAAAATAAATTGCTTTTAGCAGATAGGCATTTAGTGCAGCTAGTATAATTCGCAGTGACATTTTCCCCTTTCTGTTATGTAAACCCCAAGCTAAACTTTTGCTTTTATACAGTCTGCCTCCAAAGTGCATGAGGTGCCTTCTCAGCCTTTTCACTATATTTAAGATAGTTTAGAATCAAAAAAGATGAGACTTAAGAGATTCTTGAGCTCTTTTCCAGGGCTGCTGCTCCATGCTGATGTTACCATATACATATATATATATACATATATATATATATGTATCAGTTCAAAAGAAGCTTCCATAAGAAATAGTGTTTTAGGTAACCTTGCCATATTCTAAGCCTAGTAACCTCTCCAAGCACTTTTAAACTTTCCACAGAATGCAGTTTAAAAGATAAATATGAAATTCTACAGAAAAATGCTGGGCTTTCAAAAATCAAATAAGATCATTTAGTTTGACCAGTGCAACCCCCTAATACTTCCTTCTTGAAATTAATATATATATATATGTGTGTGTGTGTGTATATATATATTTGTATATAGGAAAGGAATTAAATTGTAGAGATAGATGTAATTATAAATCCCAGACTTTATACAGCATGTGAGAATATCTACAGCTGCATCTTGGCAAGTTAGGTGTCTGTAACACCTGATATTTCGGTTGTGTTTAATCCCCGACATTTTGGGGGCACTCGGAACTCCTCAGCAGCACAATTCCTAACACTGCAGAGGTAACTTCACAACGGCCACTTCTGTGGCTGCAGAGGTAACTCCACCAATGCCGACTAACTGAGCGCTGCTCCCAAGAGCCCGAGTCAACACCCTTGCAAAACAGCAAACGTGCTCCATTTACCTGCACGCAATCTCAGCAGTAGCAACTATATTTGAAAACATTTCCAAACTGGCATTTTTCAGTGGGATCACAGATATCAGGGACTGTCCTCAGAAATGACAAAACAGATCACAACAGACCTGCTTGGGTGAAAACTTAGTTTAGGCCCTTGGCTTTATAACATATACTTAAATGAAGAGTTGATTATTTCCCAATCTGTCCATCTCTCTATTATTATCCAGTGCTGTGTTGCCACAGGGTAAATCTGGTATCTTAATCCTAATCCTTTTAAGATAGCCAGCTTTGATAGTTTAAAAAAAAAAAAAGTCTATTTTTGATAGACAAATAAAGCTCTGTAAGTGCCAAGAAGTCTGCATACTTAGGATTCAGTACACAAAGAAGCAAGTGATTAAAATCTAGTGATTTTGCAAGACAAGTTCATAAGGGCTATAAATACAGCACATAACGTCAAAACACCTCATCAGTCAGACATCTGAGTACCAGAAGGAGATACAAGACAAAGAAATCAAACCTTCAAAAACAGTGTGCTCTAGGTGGATTGATTAGGCAACACAAGAAGAATGCGTCTTACAGGAGACACTTTATGGTGTGTGTATATATGACAAACACGTTGAGCATTTCCCTTAAAAGATCCCTCTCGCATTGAGCTTATTTCAGTAAGAGGTAGTTTGTGCCGTGTCCATCTTCTCACACCGAGTACCCCATAATAAGGGATTCTGCCTCTTTTACACAAAGTTTTCCCTCAAGGGGAAAACCACCTCACACGGAACTCAAAAGATCCTACCCTGATGCTTTCAAAGCCAGATCATTTGAAGCTCTGGCTCTTTCCACCTGAGGCATCAGCCCACAGGATACAAGCAAAGTAGGGGCTGCAGAGCTTGACCGGGCTATCCAAGGTTGCATGAGAGATTGCCATTCAGCCTGAAAGTCCCCTCATCTTCTACAGGAATTGAACAGTCGCTAAATAACATGGCTAATGTTACCATGTGCACCCGACAGAAAGTCATCTCATAGAATCCTAATGCTTGGAAAAGGCCTTTGAGATCATCGAGTCCAACTGTAAGCCCATCACCACCATGTCTGCTAAACCATGTCCCTAAGTGCCTCCATCTCAGGAGCACCAAGATAAATGTAACAAATGTAACAAAGGTTTGGATGTTCGCTGGTAAGAGTTGGGGCTTAACATCAGCGTTTGGGTACATCTATATTCCAAAAACTGTTGTAAAGCAGTTGAACAGACTGACTGCCTGGTGGATTGGGATGGCTGCCTCAAATGAGCAATGGTTCCTTCCCCCCACCCTCCCCAGAAAGGACATGCTGAATGAGACAAGCAACAGGAAGCTGGAATTGTCTCCATACAACGGGAATCACTTTCCTTATTAAAGCTTAAAAAACACAGGGCATTTCTGTTTTGCTTTCTTTGGTTTTGCTTCTTTACTATAGTGCAGACAGATCTCAAGATAATCGGGCTGAGAATAATCTCTTACTTACCAAGTAGGCTCCAAGGGTGGGTAAGGTAGTGCTAACATTACATTAGCACTATTAACATTTTTTGATTATTTTTGCCCCCCCCCCCTTTTTTTTTTTCAGAAGAGGTCAAGAAGAAAGGAAAAGCTTCAAATACCTCACTGGGATACCTTCTAAAAAGAACTATCCAGATAAACTGCAATTCAGAATTAATAAAACTTCCCCACCTCCACTTTCTTTTATTATTATTATTATTATTATTATTTGGAGTTCTATAAGCAGAGGAGAGTTTTTCATTTATCGGACAGCTTAAAGGGGATAGGTTTTCCATGAGGTGATTTTCAAATTCTTGGTCAAAGGTTAACTTGGTTTTTGACTTGAAAGTACAGAAAATCTTGGAGGCTGAAAGAATATCAGGGTAAAGACTGCTCAAAACTATGGAGGGATGTAGTTAACCTGAAATCAGACGATTAATACATTAAAGTTTCTTTCGGTCCTATACCCTCTCTCACTCTTTGCTTCATGGGCTGATACTAAGAAGCAAAAAGAAAAAAAAAAAATCTGTTTTGGAAGTTTAATACGCAATTAGATTTTTCTGGCTCACAATACCGAAGAAGGAAAGGCAGTTTCACTAATTAAGATCTGAACTTCTGCTTTGACTTCAGCTTTTCATAACGTTACTAGATATTTTAAAATATGGTACTCATTCATTGCAGGGCGCAGCACCCGTAGGGCAGTGAGTAATGGTTTTACTCTTGCTTCAGTACTGGCAGCAGCATGTTAGACTGGAAAACGAACCTCTATTTCCTATCTATTTTTATGATCAGTTTATCTATCATCTCTTTAATTCTTACCCCCGTAAGTATGCTAGAAACAAAACATTTAAGTTTCAGTACTGCTCTGAAATATATTCTTTATGCTGCATTGACTCAGGCAACTAACTGGAGATATTGACTTTTAACTAGGGATAGAATTTGGCCTTGAAGACTAAGCCTGTAGTTTACATGCAAAATTCATGAGTTAAATCTTTTTGCCTTTTTTATAAATAGCAGACAAAAAATTACAGAAGGATCTTATAGTCAAGAAGGGAATGATTCACAAACCTAAAATATCAGTTTAAGGAAAGTAACTGGTAGTAGAGGCAAAGGATATTTTTTCTTCATAACAGAACAAGACCAGATTCAAGTATTTCCTTGTTATTTTATGCTGTTTTTACTTTATTTAATGGGAAAGAAGTATAAAGTATCAACCAAACATTCTGCTAAAATATCAGATCCATAGTATTATATGCCTTGGTACCTCTTGCTGGAGACATGAGATTATACATGCTACTGAGTTTTATTTGTAAGCTTTTATGTTTCTCCATTGAGAAACCCCCATTCTTTGGGGGTTATTTTGCAACTAGCTCAATATTATGAGTTGATATTAGCTGTGGGGGTGACAGCTGGCAGGAACTTTTGAATCTACGGGTCTTTTTCTAGCTGATACACATGAAGCTCTGTATTAGCTCTCACAAGATGCACTGTTTACTAAAGATGATTACCCATGAGTAAATAATGAGTCATGATATCCTTAAAAAAGCAAACATACAGAGTTAAAGGATAATTTCTAACAAGGGTAAAAAGGCAGGACTGCAATTTGAATCACTTATGTGCATTTTTTCATATTGAAGTGTTAAAAATCATGAATGTTATGGAAAATAACTATAATCAAAATACATTAGAAGATCTTGGAAAGGCTGGATCTCCTTTCATGAGTCTGCAAAGCATCATTTAGAGACATGTAAACAATGCCAATATAACAGAATCACAAATTCCTAACGCAGGCTCTCCCTTGTTGCCTTTCAAGCTCCAAATGCGGATTGCTTGCTTTTTCTGTAATATCTGATGGTATTTAAGAGAGAAATAGTTTAAAAGCTTCTGTCCTTACATATTTCTGATGCACTACACTTCCATGGGCATGCAAGGCATGCTGAAGCTAGTGCCAAAGCAGAAATAGCAGCAAAACTGATACAATACACTGAGTTCACTCAGTTAGCTCTTTTTCCTCCTGAATTAGCATGTTCCCAGGGTTACACGAAATGGAGATTTTAACCTTGTAATTTATAATTTCAGCAAAGGAAAAAGTTCTTCTGAAGAATCTTATAGCCTTATTCCAGGTATACAGTCATCCTTTAAAATGTTTTCTTTTTTTTTTGTTTTAAAATTTGCCTGTCTCATACTCACCCTAGAGTTCCTAAGTTTGCAGGGAAAGACAGGCACATTTTCCATGATCTCTAAGATATTAAAGTAAGTTATTCAAGTCTCTTCCTTGAAAGGGGCATTGCTGTGAATTCTGTGTATGACTAAGACAAGTGAATACAACCTTAAATGTACAGAGGAACAAATGGAAGAATGGGGTTTTATTTGGGCACCACAGCACAAACATATCATAATTCAGACAGTTTTCCAGGAGTTTCTACACTATATTTATAAGCAATATCAAATATTGAAACACTACATATTGATAATTGTACAGAAAACCCAACTGTACTGGAAAACAAAAACAAGAAAATCAAACACTGTAATAACCACATGCAATTAAACATTTCATTTGTATTATATGTTATCAGAAGATTTCCTGGCACATATCCTGTTTCATACTTTAAGAATCAACTCTTGGGGAATTCATCTCCAGACAAAAACTGTTCGTGGTGAAATACTCTCCCCGCCATTATTGCTTCTTTACATATGCATTTTATTTCTAATGCTCCCTTAGACTTTTCTAACTTAATAGTTGGGCTTCAAAACTTAATCTGGCACAAAGACAGAATTCAAATTATCCAAATATACTTATATACCCTGTCCATTCAAAATGCCTTTTGTCTGTAAAGAGTTTAACTGGAACCGCTGCTCCCAGACATGCTGAGTAGCATCTCAGACATCTGCAAAACTCATCAGTGGTTTTAGAAGAAAAATGAAAGAGAAGCTAGTGATTCCTGTGGCGTGTTTGCATGTTTGCAGATATTGGAACGGTGGCTCGCAACAACTGCGAGAGTTAAAGGTCATAAGCATTTTCTGCTGCAACCTCACCTTTTCCTCTAACCTTTCGAAGCGTCTGCTTGTGAAGGCTAAAACAGCACGTAAATCTGCACTCTTCGGAAAAAAGAAAAAAAAAAAAAAGACCATCATTTTACAAATATAAGGAAAATCAATTTTGCCTTCTTTGAATTATTTGAAGATAGGAAAGCCATGCAATTAACCTGATTTGTTTATGAGCATAGTTGTATCAGAAGAAGATAAAGAATGACAGGGGAAATGAAAGTTGTCCAAATGTTAGGACTAATTTTCTTGACATGCTAAATTCTGTGTTTAACAAAGCCAGGATATATTTGGGGGGGAAAAAAAAAGGAGTAGGAAATACTCACTTGAGATTTCTTCGACACATGAGTCCAAGCACTGAAATTTTATCATTACAGCTACAACTGACATCTCTGTTCAAGGCTGGATAGAGCAACACACAGAAAGGGCTGCACATCTGTCACACCAAGCACCTAGCGGAACATGTACCCCATCCTAATAAGGGCCAGCAGTGCTTTTGTCCCATTCTTTCCTGTGCATTTCTCCAACCCTATTGGTCTTGACACATGATCTCTCATTCTTTGATCAATTCACAATCTATATATTATTAACAGTTCAGGTTTTGGAGATAATGTGATTTTAAGTCACAAGTTTCTAGAAATGGTGTTAACATTTCAAATAGCCTTTGCAGGCAGCTATCTAAATGGCCAGGGACAGAATGGACCTGTCCTACAAGTTTCTGAAATTACAGACACTTACACTCATGTATCAGGGTCACATGCAACGTAACCTACAATTTTAAGAGATACTAGTCATTTTTTGGCTGACTGACAATTGTTAAGGTTACTGAAAAGGTAGCTGACAGCTTTAGTTGCCAATGATCATTATAGAAAAGATGACAGAAGTCCCTAACAATCCTCAACACTTAAAATCCTACCATAAGGAAAGAAAAAGGCAGAAAAGAACAGTGCAACATGAACACTTTTACTAGACTAGTGACACTTTCAGGGCATTTGCACTGACAGAGTCTTGAGCTCAAAAGAGAAATAGAATAAAAACTAAAATGACACGTAATACTTCTAAGATTATATGTGCCTAAATCAGGCAAATAGAACAGAATCCTATTTTTGCTATATTTTATTTTGTATTATTTCAATAGTAATATTTCAATTCAGAAAAATGACACTAACAATAGTAAATACTTCAGTGTATTTTCCTTTATTTCTTCTCATGATATAAATGGTTTATCTTCTCACTGTTGCCACACTAGAATTAAATTAGGTCAAAGACCTGGCATTCATCATGTAAAAGCAGAACACATCACAATTACTAAAAATAATCATACAAGAGGGGACTTAAAATTTACCTATTCCTCATACTATTAATGTAGTATCATTCCATATTATACAGCTGTTCGTACTTTAAACAACTTAAATTTAACGGTTGCCTGTTCAGAATTTCCAAAGCAGTAACACCACGAAATAGTAATTTGTAAATAGTAATAGTAATTTCTCACATGCAGATGAAAATAGTAATTTGATTCCTCCTAATAAGAGATGACTTTATTAAGATTTTAAAAATAAATAAAATCCTTTCTCATTTTGCTGTTCCTCTTTACAAATACTCGCAGACAATTTAGGCACACATGCTCAATATACTTATAGGGAGAGCTTTCAGTCTTGCCAATGTCATTTCCTCACTCCCTTTATTATATTTCTGACTCCTCTCTGAACTCTCTCGTTTAATCTCTTCTGGGTAAAAAAAAATAATAAGTTACGAGCAGTACACAGAAAGGAACATAGTGTTCTAGGACTGGTCATGTATGGGCCATAAGAAGATGGTACAACGCTGTGAAGAACTATGATTTCTGCACAGTGATGTAATGACCTCTACTTAGAGCCATAAATTTTATCAGCAAAGAGACAGCGTTCTGCATGACAATGCATTGCTTAATTTTGTGGTTTAGTGTGTTTTGTAGTTTTTTTTTCCTTATTATTACTACATCTCTCTTTGCTCTACTGATTACTTCCTCCAGTTTGTTTTTTTCAAACACATATTTTCCCTATCTGTTCCAGGAGAAGACCAGATTCTGCTGATAACACAGTCACTTCAAAACATTTAACCTTTTAAAGGAACATCAAGGCCAAAACACCTTAATAATGTCCCAATCTTTCTATGTGAACCAAACTGATAACATTTTTATTCATAGGGTGACTGCAACAGAAGCATGAATCTGAAAATAAGTTTTTTTACAGAAAATAAAATTAAGTCAAAAATATCATACATGCTACCAGAAATTCAGCTAGTGATCCATATAATACTGAAAATAAATAAAAATAGGTGCTGTGTTTCACTTTAAAAATAATGAATTAATATAGTATATTACTTTTTCTTATATGTATCGAATTATATAACATTGATTAGAAAACGTTAGATTGGATTAAAAAGGAAAGAACATTAATTTCTTAAATACTAACTGGCTAACTGACATAAAAAGTCATATGAATAGAATTTGTGCTAAGTTTTCATAAGGTAATCAATACACAGGAAATCCAACCAAATTCACTAGTGAGATTTCATACTGCGGTGGAGAAGAGAGGGAGGCGAAAATAATAATAAAAAATGATATTGCAGAAGCCTGAAGAAACACAAGGGAAAGCTTATGAATTTTAATCCTTAAATCAAGATATTAGGCTTGACATATATACAGATGTAGATGGCTGGTACAGTGATAACTTCCAGATTTAGTACTGTAGATAAAATTATTTCCACCTTAAAAGTACATTGTAAGCAGATCCTTATGCTCACAAATTTGTTGAACGTCGGAAAATACGAAGCTGCATTTCACTTAGATCTCCTAGCTTTATTTTTGCATTTCTCAAGCAATAAGAACGACTGAAACCAATCTCAGATGAACTATTCTAAGTTGCATTTTGAGACCCTGACTCGTGATTTCCAAACACTGCAGAATAACATGTATTGTTTAAAGATATGCAACACCGACTCATTTCAAAAATCGTTATTGGAACTGTTTTTTTTTTCTCCATTCATTCATTTTGGGGCAATATTTAAAATGATGGGTTTCTGCTACTCAGAAAGATTTTTTTAAAAAACATTAAAGTGAGACAGTAATTCCACCCCTTTGATATTACTGAAAGCTAAGTCACTCACTATGAGGACCATTACTGAATAAAACATATCCAGGAAAAGCAAGACTGCTGGCATCCTCTCACTTTACCTGCCTAGCACCTCTTCTAGTCCCAATTTAAAAATATCCATTCAAAAGACAAAAAGCATACAACACTCATGAAACCCTAAATATTATCCTCAATAACGGTGAAAACTCAGCTCAGCAAAAGGAAGCGTTTGAACTGCAACTTCTCATCTGTCCATCTGCCTTCTCCAGTTAGCCCTGGTTTCCAGATGGGAAAACAGGTGAGGTCTTGAATTACTCATATGTCACCCTGTAGTTTTGCCCACACCCTTCTTCCTATTACACCATCACTCAAACGTTGTGAAATTTGGATCTCCGAACAGAGACTCTTAACCTTCACACAGCAGTAGGCCAAATCTTAGCCCTATTCCTTCCAAAGCCTTGCAACATCCGCCAAGTTGAGTCTCCCAAATTCTGCCTGGATGCTGCTTTTTCTGGTTTTACAAGCTTTTCTCTTAAAAAAACAAAATCTACCAAGGTTTTCACAATCCTAATTTTCAAATCGTTTCAATTTCTTTTAGACTTGACTACTTCACAGAGCAAACATTGTCAGATCCCAGGAATTTCAGCTATCCCACATTCACAAAGGGCTTTAAAGGTTTGCCTTAAATATCTATCTTGTACCATTAATTAATTTATTCAGCTGTAAAGTTATGATCATTAAAACTCACTACAGCTCTGTCTACACAGACAAGTTTTTAAGAGCTCAAGTTCTAACTTGGTGTGAAGTGGAACAGCCCAACGCTGAGTCCAAACCTCACGTCTCATTGCATGTTATGCCCTAGGAGGAAGTCAGCTTGCAGTATTGCTGCAGAATAGGGCTTATATTGATGAGAACTCAGGGGCATGAATTTTCACCTGCTATTGGCAGAAGGTCTCAAGCTAGAAGCAAGGAGATGCCTTCACTACCAGCCCAAGCCCACACCAGTTCCCATAGGGCTGCCTCATGAGGAAGAGCATAACAGGAGAGCAAACAACTCCTGTCCACAACTCCACCATTTGCCGGCCTTCAGACTTTTGGTTTTGCTCTGGAGAGAGGCCCCAGCAACACGAGAAAGGGATCTGCAGAAAAGCTCTGGAAGCAAAGCAGGACAGCAAAGGCTGAGGAAGATCAGAGGGCAAGAGTGTACAGCTTGGTTTGCTTATGTAAATGGAGCTTTTTACACTCACATTTCTGTCAGTGGAGTATGGTCAGAAAATAACTTCTAAACTGCAAGTCCTACCTCTTTTTTCTGCCCATCTGACTCCGTATGCACGATCAAAGGCTTCAGTCCTGAGCACTGGCTCCGTACGTGCACAGGCCAGAGCATGGTTCAGGTTTTCAGCACACTAGCAACTCCTTCACGTGCATGGAAGACACGTACAGGGCATTTTCTGGAGTTACAGCACAGCTGAAGTCGTTCGTGCAGAGAAAAGAACGATTTGCTCTCTGCTACTTTGGTATGAATTCAGAACTGCATAGATTCCTTGGGCCAGCCGGGCAACCTGGCCTGTTTGTAAAGTGTCCTCACTTCCCAGTACATGACCTTATCTTAAATTACTTACTGCTTCACTCACCTCTAACCATGCAAACTGAAAAAAATCCCATATCAGATTGCCCATCTCAAAATGAACTTTTTCAGGAAGTTTCAGTGAAAAAAGGTCTCGGTGTTTCTGCAGAAGTAGCCACACAAAATTGCGCTTTCTGTTTATACACAGAATTTGAGCCTGTTCTGCTTTGAACTACCCTAGTCCTATCCCTTGGAGCAGGCCCCATAATCTGGCAAGTAAGGCACAGCTACCGAAATTTATTTATGCTCCACAGAAAATACTACAATTGGGGTGTGGAGGGAATCTTGTTTCACTCAGATTCCTGAATTTCTCAGCTAACAGGCATTTCAGAAGATCTCAAATCGTCTGAAAACATTCATATCACTTCCATGCCAGATAGCAAGCACTATAAAGAAGCCCAGCCAACGCAGCATCTGAAGGCCAGAGCATGGTCTTGGCTGCACAAACATGAAGTCCGTCTGCTCAGATCTGCAGGAATTCAGCCCCTTGCACGGGCACGGAGGCCCGTGCACCATGGCCTCCCCTGCTCCTGTCAGGCAGACCGCGACATGCTAGGGCCAAGGACAAGAGGCCAAGAGTGAGCAGCGAGCTCAGGCAGGGCGCTTGCTCCTCCACTTTCAGCCCTTGGACCAGAGCCTTGGAGAAGGGAAGCACCATGGCCTAACTGTGCCCCTCCCAAAATCCCAAGCCAAAACAATATCAGCCATATCCACCTGCTGAAGGTAGGGCAGGGAGAACAGCTCCAAAGGGAAGATGCTGTCAGCTGCTGAAGGTAGGGCAGGGAGAACAGCAGGAGGACAGCTCCAAAGGGAAGATGCTGTCAAAGCCTCGTCACCTGGGAATTCGGGAATTCCCTTCCCTGCTCCAGCTCACTGCATTTTCCTCCATGACTAATTGCCAAGCAGAAAAAGCACTTCTACCTTCACAAAAAAAAAACAGTGTGCTTTGATACAAGTTCACCTGAAGGGATCCCAAAAAAGATCCTTCGACCTCACAGGGCACATTCCCACCATCCACCAGTTGGAAAGGATAGGGCAAGAACAGCTGCAAGTGCATCCCTTACATCCCACTAGGAGAGCGACAACAAGGCAAAGAGATTCGCATTCCCTGGGCACAGGATGAAAGGAAAAGGGCTTCCCCCAAGGCAAATTTCAGCACACGTCTGACTAACAAAGTAGTGTCTGGGTTCTCCCACAGTTCAATGGAAACGAGGACAGCAGCCATCATGATAGCATTTTGTTCAGCAACTGATATGGCAAGAAAGAAGTTTATACATTTTGGGGGGGGGCTTTCAGATCGACTTTTCACCAAAGTCTCCATGAAGCAAGCCAGTGGTCACATACACACACAGCGTAACTCCAAGAGGTTAGAGCAGTAGGGACAAAACAAAACCCATTCAGAAATGCGAAAGGATGAGAAAATGAGAGCAAAGGGTCTTACACACAGTGGCAAGCAGAATTTGTCACTGATTTACCCCCTCTGGGGAAAAGACAAGGCTACCGGCAGAGACCGGGCAGCAGACTCCAAGCACAGTGCAACCCACAGAAGAACTGCTGGCAACATCTCCCGGATTCAGCAGCCAGGGCCACCAAAAGGACATCCTCTGGGAAACCAGGTGGAAGACTGGTCCTCCATGCACAGGAGTCTTCAAGAAACAAAAATGTCTCCAGGATCTCCATCCTATTTCTGCTAAAAGTGGAAGTGCGAAGCACCTGAGGCAGAGGGCTCCGTTTGGGAGAGGCAATGGAAAAGATCTGCACAGTTGAAGAGAGCCAAACGCCAGGGTGGGGAATAAGCATCTGCACCAAGAAGAGGGCAGATCTGAAGTGATTTTCAGATCAAAATTCACAATGGTCAGTGTGATAAATTATTACCACTGCATCAATACAATTTACAGCCATCAACAATGTGCCCCACATATTCTGCTAAATCAACCATATTCACTGGGATCTGACGATCGGAAGTTTCATAGTTTCAAAGAAAAGTGAAAAGAGATACAGTTTTCAAAACCAGCTAGTATTACAAAATGCTAAGCACCCCGAAAAGTAAAGCAGTAGCACACGTGGACTCTAAACCTTAACTCATATGCATGTGCAGGAAGATACCCTTTATTAAGACTGCATAAGCAACCTCGATTCTGGTATATCTTCTTCTTAGTATTTCACATTATAGCTTTAATAATCAGCAACTTATGCAGTTAAACACATGACGCAAGTCATCTGGCCCTAACTAAGCTGTTTTATTACAGTCGCATTCAGCAAGCACTTCAACGACCCAACCATTCAGTAAGTCACATAAGCTACGTGATATTTATGCTGAACCATTTCGCAGAACACTGCATATGAAGTACTTTGTGTTCCGGTTACAATTTTTGTACATTTGTAAAGATAAAATTATACTTCAATATTTAATGTGAGCAGTTATTTTGCTTTAAAATTGAAATTTGCCATTAATAAACTAAAACTGTTAATGTATTTGTGCATGTATATTCTGGAATTACCCTGATACAACTCAATGCAGAATCTCAACTGTTTTTCTAATTGGATAACGTGTGTTACTTTTTTATAGGAGAAAAAGTGCAGTATGGAAAATAATATACGTTATATAAAAAGAAGACTTGAGATTAACATCTGCATTTTCTGAACCTATGAAGTTATTGTGTCATATATAGAAATGCTATAATTCCTAATTACTTCAAAACACCTTACATACAAATGCTCCTGATTTCTTTTAAAATCAGTATTATATAGCATTTAAATAAAAAAATAAATCTATGGCTAAAATACAAACTATGGAAATGAACTTATTTCAATCTAGAGTTAGAGAAAGGATGCAGGCTGTCACGTGAAGACAATCCTACCCATCAAGAATTGCAAGAAAGGTAGTAGGTAGACCAGGAGTGGTAAGACTGCACTAAAGGCCAGAGGAAAAAAGCAACACTAAAGAAAATATATTTTGAATTTGGAACAGCTATGAAACTTTGAAGCATTGGCATTTCACACAAGCTAAAATATAGCTTGGATGGAGCACACAGTACAGTAGTTGGTGTAGCAGCATGAGAGGAAATAATGCAAAGTCATGGGTGAGAGGTGAGGAATTACACTGAGGAAGAGCAACGTGCATGGGCAAGATAACAGAAGTGAGATCTGAGGTCTGCAAATCCAGGAAGCGCGATAAAGGAAAAGGCCCAGAGCTCGAGTGCACTCCGCTGCCGTGGATAATGAGGGCAAATACGACACAGGCTCAGAGAAACAGCCTTGCCGTGGTGCCAAAAGCAGCTGTTCTTACCCAAAGAAATACATTTTTCTTGTGATTGCTTTAAAAATGGCTCAGCTACATGCATGCCATTAAATATATACCAGTTATGAATTGTCCAGTGTCCAATTACTTATCTATTTGAGAAGTATTTCTGATTTTCTTCAAAGAGCTCCTTTATTCTCCCAGATCAAAGCTGTTCTGAAGCCTATGTCAGTCAAATAAAGTTGTACCATACCTGTGTATTCAACCTGTGGGTTACAGTTCACTTCTAGAGCTACCAACTCCAACCAAGCAATCCACGGGATATTCAAACATCAGTGTTAAACTAAACAAAAATATTCAGCAGGTAACTAAATATCTTTTTTTTTCCAAAAGATAAAAAGAATGCCTTTTGTGTGCATATTTATAAGGCATTTGGCTCGCCGCCTGCTTACTTATTTGCTGCTTATCCAGCAAATTAGAGACTTGCTTACATTTTGACTTAAAATTCACTTTAGAAGACACTCATCTTCTCAGTCTCCTTTCTACCTTCCTATTACAAGACTTGACAGTCAGTCCCTGTATGTCTTCCAATGGAAAACAGAACCCTAATGTATTGGGTTAGGTTCACCACAGGACACAGAACAGTTCTGTAATCTAGAATGATCACGCTGCTTTCATGCGTATAACCCAAGTATCACATACGGCGTTTGCCATCTTAGTTTATCAGCAAAAATTATTACAATTATGCATATTAAGACATACAGATATATACTGATTTTTTTTAAACTGCATCTTATTCCTTTAACTCATTTATTGCTTTATGTTGCACAGAAACTTCAACTCGTAGTAAGCTACTGTAGGTCAAATAAAATGAGATCTTTATGATCAAAAAACATTCAGAATACAGATACATAACTTAATTTCCATAATTATAATTTCCATATAATAATGCTTACAGTTTCATCGTTTCTAGTCACAGGCTGCTACATGCATTTTGGCAGAGCGACCATAAACTGAAAAGGCTAAGAATTGACTTTCCAAGCAATCTTTTTACTTTCATTGCCCCTTACCGTAAGATTTTTAAAGTAAAGTAGCTGTGATGCATAATGGAAATAATCTAATTCACATGTTGTGAATTAAATGAGACACAACTTATGCAAGATTCAATTAATTTATTCAAAATGTCCTCTTGGACCACAAGCAACTGATGGAACAACAGGGAATTGAAGAAACACATTTCTTTAATCTTTACATAGAAATGAAGTTTATTTATAGTCTGTCCTTGATTTTCGTAACAAAGGCTCATGTAATACATGCCTTACTTGTTTAGTTATACCTGTAAAATATGCAAAACCCCGACCCATCCCAAAGAGGACACCAATTATTTCTCCCCTGCACAATGACAAGTTCAAAAGCGCCAGAAGCAATATTGACACACTAATGGCAGCGCTGATTATCCTACTTCATCCATTTGATGGGACAAATTAACCCAGGAAGACTCCTGGAGTAACCTATATGCAGGATATAGTATAGACATACTCAGACATACAGACATCTTACTTCAGTTAAGCAGATACAATTCAGAGCATCTTCATAACTTAGCACAATTCTGCTATCATAAACATAAAGAGTTACAGAACAGCATTCATTTATTTGAATGTGGCCATGTAAGAGAGAATCTAGGACTGCATAGGTAAGCAAAATTTAAAAAGGGGGGGGCGAGGGGAAAGATGCAGCCTGGAAATTTTAAGAAATTCTTTTCTGATTGGTCGTTAGACCCAGTCTGAAAGTAAAATTCAGAAATTTAGATCTTGACCATATTTTCTACAAAGGCAAGAGCAGGATCCTGTGCACGCCCTGCCTCTCTTCACGAGGACAAGTGGAATGCCCCTCTCTGCCCCCAGCATCGTTTCTTTCCTTCCTCCGAAGGCCAAGTCCTCCCTGCAGTACTAGCTCCATATACTGCAATACATGACAGACGTATCCTATTAAAAAGGTGAATTAGTTTTACTAGAAAATTAGAACTTTGAGTCCAAGAAGGAAATCCAAGACATGAGGTCTCATAAATATTACACTGCCTTCCTTATAATTCCTTCCCTTGTCTTGGGCTATTTACTCAGGCTTGCTTTTCATGCCTTTTTTGCCTTCTTCAACTTTTAGTAACAAGCAAGCCCCAAATCAGTAAACCAACACATATGATGCAGAGGAGATAATAAGTTGCAGAATTTCCTTTTTCAGTGAGCCAAAATTCCTAGTCTCACCCTTCCTGTAGCAAATGAGATTCTTGCTGGAGGATGTCCTGCCTCAGATCAGGTGGCTTTTTTTGAGGTTTCATCTCTTGATTTCCCTCCAGAGAGAATCAAATTTCAAGACAGGCTATACTAGACAGTAAACCATGACATGATTTAAGTTTAGCAATCTTTCTCCTCCCTACATTTCTCTTGGCTGGGTTTTTACATATAGCCAAGAGGAAAAAAATATATATATATCCTATTCATCATCAACAACAGGGAAGTCAGGAGGATACATGCCTACCACAGGTATGTGTTATTCTGCAAGCTTGTTTACAGAATACTAGTATCTGTTATCACTAACAACTTGCTGCCCCTTCACCTTAAAGAAGAAAAAAGAAAAAACAGCAAACACAATATACTGAATGGGGAAGTACAATAAACATCAGAGAGAGCATGCCACGCTGCTTCAGATGACCCACTACCATAAGCTCTTTGAAAAATACCTGAAGAAACCTGCCTTCAGGGCAAGTAACCTTCAGTGAAAGCAGATTCACTTCTTCCCAAACATCATTTTATGGGGAATTTGGAAAAAGCATACACATTGTCCTCACCTAACAGGAAATGATCATCCAATAAAATTGTTGCAGTGTCCTACAGCAGAAAGAACAAAACCACCAGCATTACTTTGTAGGCAGCACAAGTACATTCCCACACAGAAGAAGGATAAAGCACAACAAATTTGACTTTACATAACAACTGCAAAGAATTCTGAGAGCTGAACACTTTAAAGCAGTGTAGCCACGACGCGCTCAACACTAGTGCGTATACGACCTGATCCAAAACCACTAAAAAAAACAATGGGAGATTTTCCAGGGGCTTTAACAGAGTTTGGTTCGGCTCCGAACACCAGAGCCTGCAGAGTTAAAGCTGACATCAACCACAACGAAACGCGCTCTCTTCCAACACGGAGCCATCACGTGGTTGAATTTCATTGGGACCATCAAGCCAAAGTGACCTCGGTTTCACAACAGGGATGTCGGGACCAGATGGGTCCATCGTTAGCAAGCAACAATGGAGTGCACAATTTCACCCAAAGGTCACCGATTCAGGCACGTTGAAGGAAAGCAGAGATAATTTAAGGGTCCCGGGATTCCTATGAAGGGTGATTTTGAGCCAGTTATTAAAGGGAGGAGGGGGGAAGGCTCAGAAAGGATGCACGTTCACTTTCACAAAACTTTCACAAAAACAGTTGTTACTGTCCATTAACAGCCACTTTTTAAAAATCCAGTGTTTTAGTCTAGCTTCTTTTCACAATCATATCATCTAAAAGAGACCCTATGCATTTAAATATTCCTATTATTTACATTTCAAAGCAAGAGACACAACCAAATCCTCTAATCATAAGGCAATACTAAGAACTGCAACTCTATTGATTACAACTGAAAGTTCCTTGTTTCACTATGCAAGTTTCTTACAAACAGCCATCCCTTTGCTCTGCATTTTTTTCCCTTCAAATGCTTATTCAGAAGCTACAGCTGGCAAAACAGGAACCAGAAAATCTAGTAAATTGTCTCAACACACAAGCAGTACTGAACTGTAAAAGGAAAGCAAATTATTTTCTAAAAAGATCCACAGTCTATCAATTAGGCAAACTCGTATTTACGACAGACTTACTTTCATAAATAAAGGCTAAATATACTGCTGCAACTAGCAGATGGCTCGGTCCTTATGTATGGATTTTGTGTTATGTTTAAAAAAAAAAAAAAAGGAAAATATTGGTCCTGCAGAAAGTCTCCTTCAGCCTCCTGCGTCAGAACGAGTATTTATTATAACACTTTAAAGCCGTGCGTCTCCTCACGTGAACTCGACCACAGAAGTGCAAGCGAGGTGTCGGCGGCAGCACCGCGCTCCTACGTTACCTGTTTCCTTGCGGGAACAGGTGTCACTGTTCCTACCACTAAATGCCTCCTTATATACCGGGGGGGAAAGGTGGGGGATGCCCCTTTATTTATTTATTTATTTATTTTTATTCGCGGCTCTCCCTTATGATCCCCCCGCCCCGCAGCAGCCTCCGAGCTCCCCTCCTCCTCTTATTTATAGTTAACAATTAACACATCTGGCTTTCGGCTTCAGGGATGTAGGCGCAAACATCCCCCCCCGCGCGCTGTTTGCTGCCCGACAAAGTCGGAGCAAACTTCAAATGCCCAAACTTTTCGCCGGGAAGCACCACCTACGTTGCAACAACAACGACAGCAGCAGTGACACTAACGATAATTCTCGCAAGGCGCCCGCACGCGCGCACCCCGCTGCAGACGCGTCCCCGCAGCCCGTTTCCCGCC
>NW_010585836.1:9341-27296 GCF_000705375.1 Tinamus guttatus | reverse complement strand
ATGTAATTATTTATTTGTTATTGTTATTTTTTGCCGTCGCCCCGTTCGCGCCAGGTGCGGCGGCAGCGCCGTGGCGCAGCCAGGGCACCCGCGCAGCTCCGCGCATTCACCTCGCAGGTCCCGCTTGCCTCGGGAAATGAGAGCGGCTTCTCGCCGTTTTTCAGCCCCTTTGCTAACAGTTTTGCATGCAGTAGCTAATAAAAGGAAAGGGAAAAAAAAAAAAAAAGGACTAAGCGTTGTTTGTATGAATTATAGAAATGTATGAATAAGATAAGCACCTACGTGACTCCTAGTAGAGGATGCAATTAATTTGCCTAGACAGTCTAATAATACCACAGCAGCACAGTTCAAAGCCACTGAAAGGATTAAAATGCCATTCCAGTTAGCATGTAAACTTCTTCAACATTGTTATTTTGTAGAATGATTCTGCTGTGGAAATGTGGAGTAACGTGTCTGTACGTGCTTGTCGAGGCTCTGTGCTCTCTGCATCACGGGCTCCGTTTGCGAGTAAAAGATGCCACTTAATTCCAGTCCTGAGATTAGAAAAACAGATGAGATCTCTTCAACTGTTAGAATAATCAATTATTTAAGAGTACTGCACTGAAAGGGATTGAAAATTTATTAACTCACATTAGAACCTAATAATTAAATCATATATGGTTTCCATTATACTTGCAAACTGCCTTCCCTGAAAGAATAGCTTAAATAATTTGATCTAGAATCTTGAAAAAGGAATACAAAATCACAAATAGTTCTGCTTAATTTCAGCCAAAAAGAAAAGGTCTTACATTTGATTCATCTTTTTCAGTGTTATATTGTATCCTTTGGCAAAAACCAGCACTTTTTTTTTTTTTTTTGGTGTTCAGTTCTTAAATCAATGGTTTGAGGATTTGAGGAATTTTTTCCTCTTGAATTTAAAAGTATTTTTAAAACTTATCTGGCGCATAGTTACATCAAGGATTTGTAATCCTTACACAGAAGGTATAAAACATCTTCATAAACCAGCTAAAACATTATGTGTATTTTAAACTAATATTAATTAAGTTGCATAACTTAACAAATGACAAGAAAACTCAATGGACGTGAACTGGCCTGAACAGGAAATAGTGCAGGCATGCATACATTTCCTCTATTAAGATCATTGAATACTTTGTCCCTGACTCCTGGCAGTACATTGCAGTCTCTCCTGCTGATCTATCAAATTAGGAACTCACAGTAAACTGCTCTTGCCCTAGGAAAAAAAAAAATACATGCTTTAAAAAAGCTAATGGTAAAAAACACTAACAGATACATTCATTTCTATCTCAATTTATTTTTTTTTCAGGTAATGAAAGCATGGAAGGTATCAATGACCTCGGTTCCTTAAGCCATCATTTCTTGCAGCCATCATGGCCAGCAGCCCCTCAGAGAAGAAGCTAGACTAAGAATAGAATAGGTCAGGAAAAGCTGATGGGGCTGCACTGCTACATGACAAGCTGTGAGGGTAGCGATAAGGTAAAAGTTAAAAAAATCAGTGATGCCAGGTAGACTAAGGACATAAACTTCATCTTAACATAGCAGGGCAAAGGAAGCTCAAGTAGGGGTTATGTAGTCAGGAGCCTAAGCAAGGATGGTGGCCATCAGGAAAGAGAATATATTGCCTTCAAAGCCTTTCTTGAGATACATTTTAAGGGTTTTGTTTTTCATGGACTTTCTGCAATTCCAACTAGTGGCAAGTTCATCTCTGATCTAGGTTAGAAGGTTAGTGTTGGCACAATTTATCTTTTCTGCACTAAGGCTCTCCATGAGGAGGTGCAAATGACTGGAACTGGGAAATATTTTAAAGTAGATAGGTCCAATATAATGAAAAACAGTGTTTGGAGGATGGACTGAAGCTTCGCACTTCGTGCTTCTTTTTAGCCTATCTTAACATTTTCTGTAATGTCACAAATAATTGTCAATTGGAAGTATAGGAAAAAAAAAGATAGACCAGAATTGCATTTCTGCATTCTTTTCCAAAAACAAAAAATAAAATAAAATAATAATAATAATAAAAAACAAAGAAAACACAACAAAACATATTCTGTCTTTGCTCTTAAAAACTCAAGTAGAGTTGTCACATGAATCTACTATAAAGCTTCAGGCACACAGTGCAGTCACATGAAGCATGTGCTTGATGCACACAGCATTATTTGTTTGAATATAGCATTTTCATATCTATAGAACTCTGTAGTGTCTGTTTTGCTCTATCGTACAAACTAAAGGAAGCTCCCAAATGCCCTCAGTTTTCATGACTTTAATGTCATCAAAGTTTATACCAATAATTGGTTTCTGAAGTCATAGTCGTTACTCTGTTTTAAAGACTTGCAAGGTAAGTATACTAGACTAATAAAAATAAACATCACAAAAGAGGAAACCTGGCCAAGGGCTGAATGGGAGCTGTCCTTGGGCATGGCTGTGAGACAGAGACCCTCCCAACCCACAGTGGGAGATGTCCTTCTCAGTGACTCTTTTTGCATATCCTACTACCACAGTTGCTGGTTTGCTTTGATGACATGTATCCCAGATAAGGCCATCTTCTTTTCCGGTTGATATTTTAGTTGAAATTTTGACAAAATTATCATTCATAAAAAAATGTATTTTTTCTAAGTTTAAGTTTTCTAAGTGCTTTATCAGACTTCTTGGATGGCTGTCTAAACTTTTGGTAGATTTCCAACTTTTGCATCCATCTGTTAAGTTGAAAATAACATGAATTGAAAATTCCGTTTGTTCTTTAAATTGTAGATTGTCACAGACCTAACCTCATTTAAGCTGATAAATGCAGTTGTTGCCTTGCCAATTTGTGACATTATTTCTTCCTAGATATCCCCAGTGGCTTGCGTATTACTGCCAAGGTATTCAGGTTGACTCATCTCTTCACTCCTTTGCCTTCCATAGCAATACTTGAATTTTAGTTTTATTCTTAGAATTGATTTTTTTATATGTGATTGTTAACCCCATGATTACTATCATGTCAACAGTCTTTTAGCTTGACTTTATATATAATTTTGCACATTGACTGAGAGGATACTGAAGATCTAAGTCACTAGCAAAATAAAATTTCCGCATACTACTTTTGAGGCATATAACGAATGACTAATGCTTTTGCTCTCCCAACTTTGCTGCTATTGAATCATTAGCAAAGGCAAAGAGTTTAATTGTTTATATTATTTGTTTTTCTTAATGGGCCTTTATATTGAAGTATTTTGACATCTCCTTAAAGAATGCCACCTGTTCTACATGAATACTGTCAGCTGAGTATTTCATTTAAGTTCTCGTCTCAGTTCACTCATGCTTTATTCTGTCATGTTGCACCTGGATGTAAAGTTGCTTTGATATTGATTGTTCTGCTTGACATACCACATTGCTTCAAGACACACCAAAGCAAATCAGGACAGAGGCTGTCAAATACTTCTGTGAAAAGCATGAGTCATTTTTTGCCATTCAATCTTCCTCTGATCTCAGTGCGAATGTGGTCCTGTTTAGAAAGATATTGAGGTAATCTCAGTGTGCAATGGAACAGTCTAAAGAGAGAAAGGATTTGTTATACCACATTGCCTCTTTTTGAAACAATTATTTCTTTTCACCTTGTATAGGATTCTATGGTTCTTGACAAGTTTTACCTTTTTTCATTACTATTTTTATGGGTTATATGGACAATTAGTAAATGTTTCCATGGCAATTCATCAACATTTTCTCACAGATGAAGATAGATTTTAGTATTCGTAGACAAAGACTCTGTTCTTCCTCTTTGTTTTTAATGTATCTTTAAGGTTAACCAAGTAGGAACATGTGGGAGTATGTTCTATTACAGTAACAATACCACTGCAAGGATATTTAGGGAGGTCCAAATTATTATCTCAAATATCCTCATTAAAAACACATTGACATGAGGACACTCTTTTTCCCTGTTGTAGACGGGGAAGTGTCTTATGGTCTCCTTGGCTCAGCTGAAGTCACAGTCAGAGTGAAGCTAAGCATGGGTAGAAAGTCCCTGGTGCCAAGCGCAATCCCTTGGCCCCTGCATGGCAATCGGTCACTGGGGGCTCAAGGCTGCCTCGGACACCACCTGGGATCTAGAAATTGGATTGACCCTCACTGTCATCACAGGACTTGCTCTGCTTGCTTGGCTCATGGTGGGCACCAAGGCCTCATTGGGGATGTCCCTGCTTGGTTGGCCTGGCTGCAGCCTTTGGCTTCCAGCTGCCTTGTCCTTGATGAGCCCTGACATCGGGCCTAGCAGCCCAGACCAACTCTGGCCTAGCAAGAAAAACTAGAACCTCTCAGGCAATATCTTCCTGTCTGTGCCAAGATCAGAACTTGATGGAGAAATGTGTCTGGGGTCCAAAAACACCCCAAGCCCCCTCAATAGCGGGCTCCAATTCTGGAGCTTCAGAGAAGTTTAACGGTGTGAACCCTGGCTTCACTGTGGATGGGCTCAGAGAGTTTAAGAGCCACGGATCAGTCATTTCATTTATTTCACTTCAGATGGCCAAGATACAGTGAAGTGCTGCCTAGATATACTTAGTTCTCGCTTTTAACATACACTTGGATGTTCCACAAGAAATGTACTGGAAATGGGAACTGCAAACCAAGCAAATAAACAAAGGAAAAAAGTGTCAAGTTATTTTAACAAAGGTCAAGTAGAAAAAGACAGTTCTTTCCTCTTTCAGAGGAAAGCTGCTTTCTGTGGACATCCTTTAGTGTGAAGGAGAAAAGGAAGAACTGCTAATACCTACGGCAGAGTGAAAGGGTGATGCCTAACCTATGACTATGGTCCCATTAGTAAATACTGATTTCTCCCTGCAAGCAAGTGAATGAAGAGGAATAAATAGTAGGAGGGAAGGAGGGCTGGCATAAACCTGTTGACTGAAATTCAAGTTTCAATCCTATTCAGAGATTATTTGAGAGGCATATTAGTGCCTAGACATATAAGGCTAGTTTACCAACTTACTTTCCTAAACAGCATATTATCTGAGCTTTTTTCTTTCATTTCTAGTAAATAAGATAAAACTTTTTGCAATTAGATATATTGCAAATAATTCTCCTTGATATTGCAAATAATTCTCCTCGTATGACCAGAAGGGAAATATAAATTCCTTTAAAACTCATTATATGATGTGTTTTACTGCATTTTTTTACAGTTCAGTTGCTCTGCAAAAATCCAGGGGAGTTTTTCTGCCTCCCCCGTCATGGAAGACATACAATCAGTTCATGCAAGACATAGGATCAGTTCATGCTGGTTTCAAAGGACAGCAGCTATTCAGGGTATCTCACAAGCTGTTAGAGGACAGACTTAGTGTTCCTAAGAAAAATCATCTGATTTATTGATTCTTAAAAACAATTAAAACATAGACGAACCACACCACATTTTTTTAATAGGCCTTTTTGTGTTTTTCTTTCTTTGTGATAGAATCACTTTCTATTAAGGTGGCAAAACTGGTGAAACCACTTTTTTATAGGAACTAGTGCAATGCATAGACATTTGTATAATCATGGCTACCACCCGAAGCTGTACAACAAAAACCTAAAGAGTCTTAGATTTGATCACAGAGGCTGTTTGTCTTCCCAGACAAGTTGATTTCCTTGCTCAGAGCTGAACTTCAGAAATAAGGCTTTGTGTATATCAGTGTATGTATATATATTTCTAGAAAAAGAAGCCTAAAAAAACCCTAAAAAAATCCAAATATCCACATATATAAGTGTATGTGTATATATTTGTGTCTATTATATGTATATGCGTGTGTGTATATATATGTATTTTGTTAATATCATGTATATGTGTGTGTATGTATATATATATATATGAAAGGCAAATATATTACATCTTCCCAAAGCAGTTTTACATAGGGAACTTCTTAATACTGAATGATGTTACTGGTTTAAACTTCCAGAAATAGAAATAAATGGATGTCATAGGAAAAATATTGTGGAATATTAGGTCTATGAGAGCTTGTTAAAATAAAACTGCCTAGTGTCCAACATCTTCCCATGTGTGCAGTGGAAAATTTCCCTTAAGAGTTGGGTCTCCAGACTGCTTCCTCCCTAGCCCAGCTTATATTACAAGGTACCCATGGTTCTCTTCTGGTGATGTTAAAGGGGAGCATAGTTGAAGGTAGTAGCATGATACTGATTGCCAAGGGGCTTAGGCAATGTGACCAGGACTGTCACTAGCCTGCTCTGTATTCATACACAGATTTCTAATTCCCCCCACCTTTTTTTTTTTTGTCCTAAGAAAAATATGGAGGTGGGAGTGCTTACCTAGTTTAAATGAATCAGTGGATTTAGAGAGCAACTCAAACATTTCATTCTCTGAACAGCAAAGAACACCGAAAAAATCCTGAAGTTCAAAATGAATTCAAGGTGAACCAAGGGAAAGTCAATTCTTGTTTCTAGTATCTTTCTACACATACAACTCTATGAGCAGTCTTATAATCACCTGAAATAAAAATACGTATTAATAATGATAGAACATCTGAACAGAATGGAAACAAATTACATGATAACTTGAAAGCACAATTCTCAGGTTAGATCTGAATGATAGAACTGAATGCATACTGAAGGGTAAATCTGAACGATATACTACTCTTTTTTTTCCATATAATAAACAAAAGTTAACTCTGACAACGGATGCTTTTCCTTAATACTCAAAATAATATTGTAATATAAAGTCGCTGCATTTCTGAAATATCTGAGGTATTACTGAGAAGGCTGCTACATAAAAATGCAAACAAGAAGGACGGAATAATATGTATTTATAGGCTACATTTTTCGGGAGACAGTTTTTGTAGTCATTACCAAACATTTAAACAGTCTGATAGTTTTCACCATTCACTTCCTGTAACTGATAGCTATTTTAAACAAATTCAACTTCTGTGTCTGTGTGTGCTTTCTTCTCAAGTATGGGCAAAACAAAAGCATAGTGAAAAACATAACTATCACATTGACTTAAACAGGGTTGGATTTCTCCCAAATGATTTTAAGACTGCGTATAAGTGCTGAAAATCTATTTCCTTCTTTTAATCTTGCAAGCAAAAATGGAAAAAAGGGGGTTACATTTTGATCCCACTGAAGTTAGTGGCAAGTCTCCTGCTAACTTGGCTTATATGTACAAAAACCCGGACATAGAGCTAAACTAGCGACAGGGCAAAAGAAGGAAATGCTGAACACAGAGCAGGTGGGCAGTGTCCAACCTTGTCCATAGAGTTTTCAACTGAACATGCAAATCCTGCCACCAAAGAGCAGTGGATCCTACCTACCAGAGCTAGCAACTACCAGCTGTAGACACGGCAAGTGAGAAAGGCATTTGGTAATGGCCAAAGGTCATTTAATCAGGTAGCAAAGGCTATTGGAGGCTATGCAGAAGGTGAGGTGAAGAAAATCCTGGGAGTTCCTAGCTGGAACAAGACACACTCAGAAGGATGAAGCTCTGTTGATTTCCATATTGTTATGTCTGCCTGCAGCAGCAATAATGTTATCCATAAATCTGCCCGTATATTTGATCGAGAGGAAAATCAGCCTCTTTTTACTCAGCAGGCATGTAAAACAGGTCTTGCAGTTAAATGTGCTAGAAGAAGTCCAATTAGAAAACTGGATTGATTTTTTTTTAATATTGTTATTTTTCTATGTAAGAGATGGAGTTGCCAGGAATCTGTTATTTACGTTATTTTTTTCTCTTACATGCATAAAACTGTGTCATGACTGAAAAATAAATACATGGTTGAGAAATTTCTTGAACTCCTGCATGGTGGTTAATTTTTCAACAGTTCCTTTAATGGACTTGAGAGGATAATACAGTGAAATCCACTAAAGTCAATTCTCAATGTCAGTTCCTCTTTAGGTTTTTTGCAAAATTCTTGTCTGACTTCCAATGTTTTAGTTTTTAGCCAAGTTCCTTCTTTTCTCTCTCTCTCTCATGAGCTCCAAATGACTTGCAAATTTTCAATCATCTTTTTGAAGCAGTCTACAAAAGCATATGCTTGCATAGCTGCGCATCTGACTAACCTGCTAATTTCCTCACTCCAACAGACATGGAGAAATGACCCATTTTCATGGGGGGTGCTGCCTGTATTCCTTAGGACAGCATATGCTTTCTTTCCCAAAGCAATGGAAAGAGTAAATGGGAATTGAAATAGGTTGGAAGACTTGATGTCTTAGGATTTAAAACTCAAACCCAGCTCAGTTAGTTACACGTGGCTAATCATTCCTGGTGTATGATGGGCAACAGAACACAATAATGCGCTCATACTGTTCTCAGTGGCCAGCTATTCATATCCCAGACCCACCAGTCCCTCTGAAGTACTCGCACACATTTTGGCAATCAGAGAAGGCTGAATGAATGCCAAGATGGATTTAATGTTTAATGTTGGCCAATACTCCAAGAAAATTCAGATCCAGCTGCACTGAGTGGACCAGACATTCAACAGCACAGCTTGAGGAGAAGTCAAGGGGACGGGAACACTGGGCAACTGGAGTTTGAACATTATGATTGTTTCTACAGTCCTGGCCTGTGTGTGTTCAGACCCATTTGTTTGCTTCGTTGGTTGGTTGATTGTATTTTTGTTTATTTTTGTTTTGTTTTCACCCATTAGCTCTGCATAACGGAAGCAGATCAGAGGAAGCAAAACAGATTCTGTTTCTCATACAACACCAGAGTCCGTTACAAATCTACAGAGCTCCTGAGAGATTTTAAGCAAATGAATAAGAGCCAAGTATTGGCAAGGTAATATATTAGGTCTGAGGTAGGAGATAGTTTTCAATTGTAAGTTGGACACATTTTCCTGGAACAAATCAGAATAATACAAAAATATGACTTGAATGTGCTAGTTTTCTAGAATCATTTTTTAGACAACAGATTTGTAATTTAAGGTGCTCCATAGTGCCTGAGAAAGGCTCCATCTAAATCAACTGGAATTTCTCATAATTGCAATGGGAACAGTTCAGGATGCTGAAGACCTCCTTCACCACCAACAAAAGACAGGAGTACAAAGTCTTATTGATCTGGTTATCTTTTGAAGTTTTATTTACTAATCTCGTTATTCAGACTTGTGGGAACATGATGGGAGAGGGGTTAGATGGGAGTAAGCTTTCAGCTGTTCAGTAAACACAAATATGAAGACAACCGTAAGCCTTTAAATGGTTACTTGTGTGGGAGGGAGGGACACGGCCTCATTCCTCCGAAACAGCTCGTGATTGTGCGGGTGAATAGAACCTTTGTGCCCCAAGGAAAACCGACTTGCAAAAGGGACTGGCCAGACCCAAACAAATTATTTTAGTAAACTGAGAGGTTTTGTCCTTTGTTTCCTGAGAGGCAAATGCATCCACAGCAACTATTTTTTCTTTTCTTTCTTTCTTTCTTTCTTTCTTTCTTTCTTTCTTTCTTTCTTTCTTTCTTTCTTTCTTTCTTTCTTTCTTTCTTTCTTTCTTTCTTTCTTTCTTTCTTTCTTTTTCTTTCCTTCTATAAACCTGTTTCTCAAGTAAAAAAATGTGCAATCCTACAAGAGTTATGATTTCATCAGCTTTGCTGCTAGAGTGCTCTTCTGGACACTCGAGTCTTCAGTCTGCCAGCAGCTCAGTGTGTTGGACAAACTACTGGACAGTGAACCAAAGAATATATTTAGTAGAGTTCATAGAGAAAGTAGCTGAGAAGATCTGCCAATAATTTATCTGGCAAGAATGAATTAATGGCAATTCAAGTTACATCATCAAGATCTTCTGACACTGCTTTTACAACAAGAAGATATCTAAATTATATCAGATGGAAGATACAAGCACAAGATAAAATGTTTGGAACCTTTAATTTCTTTGAAAAGAATATTTCTCTTGCTGAAAATGTAAGCAATCTCCTGGATTTAACCAATGTAGCAATGAAGAATGGGTGTTGCACCTGTTAATGGATTTTAAAACGTAACACTCTCAGAAGCAGGAAATGGAAGGATTCTTATTACAATAGCATCAGAGAACGTTTTGTACAAATAAAATATGATAGCCAGAATTAAGTGCAATAGAAAATCCATAAAAACAAAGCTCAAATCACTTTCAGTTGTATAAGATGATTATAATTAAAGAGGTGATATCCCATGAATGTCTTTTATGTCTTTCTTTCAAAACTGTTGCACTTCAAATACTGAGCTTCTAGAAAACAGATACTTCAGTTGCAACTTCAATGTATTAAGGGTGTTTTTTATTGTTTTGATTTTCATTCTGACCGGTTTGTTAGGATACTCTTTTTTTAAGAGAAAAGTCTTGAAAAGTTTGGGTTTGGGTTGGGATTTTAACTTTAGGAACACACTTGTTCTTGATAGTCCTTGTATAGACTTGTATATTTTGGTAGCCACATCTACAGTGATTTCATTAGCAGTCACACATCCTGACCCAGCTCCACATACCAATTGCCACCTACAGGATTCTGTAGCCAGAGCTATTAAATTATATTTGTGCTTGTAGGAGATGCTGTGAGAAAGATCAGGAAAGATCTGGCATCCTCACCAAAGCAGATTAAATTATCTGATATCATTGTGTCAAGACTGTGGGTAGTTATAGGCTGATAAATAGAACATAGGGTTATCATCTAGTGCATAGATATATGAGATGTGCCTACAAAGTGTCACTGGTTCTAGTAGGATATTGCCAAAATGAGGTGCCCTTTACCAAAGGTACCAGAACATGGTCTTGGTCTGCTTTCCTCAATAATCCCGGAGGGCCAACCCATTGTACGCTGCATACACTGGAGAAATGAGATTTCTCATATGGTTAAATTGCAATGTGGTTCCTGACGGTTAAATTGCCATGTAGTTCACAAGTTAGGCACTTAATTTTACCAAAGGGCTGAACACTTCCAATATTGCACAGTCATTTGCAGGAGCAGACCTCTAAATTGCATTAGTTAGGCTGAGCTCCTCATTTCCATTTGAAGCTACGCTGTACAAGGGATTCTTGGGATATGCTTTGTCACTTAAAAAAAAAAAGTACAAATGGGATTTGTCTCTGCTATTCTTCAGTACTAGTGCAAACTTTGCAAATGAAGAGAAATCCAACGGTAATTACTGTCAATTTTTTAAATTACACTGTTACACTGTTTACATTTGCCTAGTAGCATGTTTGTATTTTATACATCAGAGCAGACCACAAGAGGAAAACCTGCAAATGAATTCAACAATCAAAGGAGTTACAGAAGAATATTTCAATACATGCTTTCTTCCTTTGTAAGTTTTCAAAAGAAATCTGTCCTAAGCTTCACTGTATCAAATGCTTTAGAATCTTTTCTACATTGTTTTATCCTTCCTGCTTCCAAAGCAAGAAATCTTTGTGACACTCTGCAGTAAGCCTGTGTCTGGGGACACAACGAATGACTTGGAAACTTTCCAAAGAAAGACCTCCTTCCGCGAGACCTAGGTCAGTATTAATTATAAATGTCGATTGTCATATAACCACCTATCATATGCTATGATAGTTATTATCCATGTCATGCTACACTTATCCTTCATCCTGTGTACAGGATAAGCTGGGGGACATCATGTGCCCTAATTCATTAAACGGTAAACCTTTATCCTAGAATATTGTTTTTTTCTGCACTAACAGCTATCATTTTTAATACTAGCAACATCTGATTCCCCAACAGCATGATTCATTTGACAGATCTAGTAAGCATAAGATTTCACTCTACCTTGTAAATTTGTTTGTGGGACTTCGCAGGAAGACTCATGCATTGAATTTGGACTGGATCTGATATTCCACTTTAATATCAAAGACCTAATAGCCAGAAGAGAAATGAAAACTTGGGAGAGCAAAGGCCAAATCTAGGCATTGACCAGGGTAGACTGTGGTGGTTTGTCACAGAGACCAAGGAGATCACAGCCCTTCTGCTGCTGCCCCGCACAATGATCATTCTTGGATTGCTTAGAGGCACCAGAGCAATTCACGGTCTCCCCAACCACTGGATTGCATCCAGCCTCAAGCAGACTCTTACACACATGGGTTTGGGGCTTTTTATACCCACTGCAAGTCCTACTGCACTAAGGGACAACCCATATGCCTTAAGGTATTCACTTGAGGAATATAGCTTGTTTATTTGCAAATTTGGAATGCAAAATATGGCAGAGCCTTATTGGATTTACCACACTATGCGTTAATAAAAAGAACCAGCAGGCTATATACTAATATCCCGAGCCATGACAGTTTTGCTTAAAAAAAAGGTCTAAATACTGGCAAATACTTCAGTCTTACAGAAGAGTAGAAAAACACATACTTTGCTAGGGGAAAAAAAAGGAGTAAAACAAATTTCTCAGTGTTATGATGAGCTCATCTTTGTCTCAGGGGAATTAAAAGCTATGCTGTTGGTTTAAATAGAACCAGGATCAGGTCCTTTGTATCAGGGACTGACTCACAGTCTAGAACAGAGCAACTAGGGAATGTAATGAAAAATTTAAGATTTCTATTGGTATTTGTACTGGTGCATACAGGGAGATGTCTCAGTGCAGAAAAGACTGCATTACCTAAATTAAAAATGAACATACCATTTGTAAATGTGAAAGTAAATACCAGGTAATCAAGTTATTACATAAGAAAATCCAGCAAGGATTACATGAGCACCGCAAGACATATTTCAAACAACTTGACGTGGCAACAGCATCAGAATTTAAAGAAACTGAAGAAAGGGGACAGATGCATTTCTCACACTGCCCCTGTCCTGAGCCTGAGTTTGGGTTTTCCCCTTATCCTGATTAGAGGTGGGATTCAGGGGCATGATTGCTCTTTTCCATTCTGTGATCTCCCATTTTGTTTCCAAGAAACCTCAACTTTGGAGCCAGGGTCAATGTCTGATGCACTTCAACATTTTTTTTTCTGAAATTTATTCACGGATCACAGATCCAGGAGATGGAAAGCTTCCAATCAGTTGAGCCAGAGTCAAAGAAGCACAGACCCTCATGCTCTTTTTCTGGGTAAAGTTCCACTGACTTCCCAGTGAATAGTTCTCTTTGGATGTAAACAACTCATCCAACTCACCACACAATGTAGAAATAAAATGCTACTCTTGGGCTGCTTTGGAAACGCCAGCATCAGCATGAGGCTTGTGAGATCTGATTCAGAATATTCCCAAGGAAGCAAACACAGGAGTTTTGAACTCTTGAAAAATACTCATTTTTCACTAGATTCCAGGGATTTGATATGGAGAGACACATTTATTAGTGGATTTTTCACCCTGTAGATGGTTACCTATCATTTCAGTATGTACAAACTCTTCTTGCAAAGCTGACTAAGCTGATACTTAAAATACTTGCTACATAAGTAGTAAAGGGGGTTACTATCCTCTCCCCATTGGTAGAAGTTATTCCATGGAACTTTCTAAAACAGCATGTTCTACAGAATATATTGTTGAGCGTTTAATGCCAAGGAGGAAGAGCAGCTCATGAGAAGTTTTGAGAACTGACAGTGCTTCAGTGCTCTGTGAAGTCTGCTCACTGGTGCTCAGCCACATAGGGAGTTCTCTTTGTCTTGTTTTACATGCAATGTGATGTAAAGAATAGATTTTTCTGAGTCGGCCTCAAAATAACTCCAGAATAACTCCCTTTCAAGCTTACAAATAAAACATCTTTTTATTTCACCTAGCCAAATATTCACTGCAAACAACTAGAATTATGAAATTTTAAATTATAATTAGAAAGATTGTAGAAAAGACTTAGGAAGGTGAAATGGTATTAAAATGATCATCTTAAGAATCAGTACAAAGAGAACATATTTTACAGGCTGACGTGGGGATTGTTAGAACCCAGTAGGTTTAGTGTAGGTGGATAGTGTCATTATAGATTGTTTAAATCAACAACTTCAGAAGCTGTTATAGCCTTAGCCATTTCAAATAGCACAGTTATTTTTCACTGTTGAAGGTCTAATCCTATCAGGTGCCAAGAATTTCCTATTTAATGTACCCAGAGATATTGTTTCTGCCCCTTGCCTTCATAAATTTTGATTAAGAAATGGAAAAAGGAATAAATGTAGCTTGCAGTTATACATTGTTCAAATATATGAAATTTCACTAGAAGAGCAGTAAAGAAAGCGATCTTTTTATATCCCTTCACAATTCTTCAGAAATACCATACATTCATTCAATTACTAGATACCACATAACACAATCCGGAGTTGTAGCTACTGGGTGGCAAATCTTAACACATCTCTACTGGGCCATGTTTGCATATGGCAAATAAAAGACTCAATTCAGCAATCTTCAGCAATTTGCATCTAACTGATGCAAATAATTCTTATTTTTGCATGTCTTCTCACTGATTTCAAACCCTTATATATATGAAAATTTCCATTGCCCTCACTGGTACTGTAAGAGCAAGAGTTTCCAGCATCAATCTTTAAAGTATTTGGATTTTTTTCACGAACAGATGTCATAAATCTTACCGAGTAAATTAGCAATTATGGACTGCTAAAAGGATGTCTGTTAAATGATTGTTTATTGGCACCACAATTCTCACTTGTCTTTCTCCCCTTTAAAGTCTAAAGACTACTTTGTCCAGTCCTCAAGAGTTTAAAATTCTAGGGAAAAAAAAACAAAAGAACACTTTCAATAATAATCATAGGAATATACAGTTATCATAGAGAAGACAGAAAAAACTATAAGACGATCTTGATCAAGATGGCAAATCAATGCAAACACAAGTAGTAGGATTTATCTTACCTAACTTCAGCTGCATAGAAGTTTGGCAACTTGTATAAGTCATCAAACCTGCTGCCATAGTCTGTGGTGAGAGACAAATGTATGAAATGGCCCATATATTCAACCTATTTTAAGATATGATGAATTGCTTTCTGGATGTGTGCAGGTCTACTGATGGCAGAAGACACCTAGAGAATGTACATTTACTGTTTAAATGTTCTCTAAATGACAAAGTTAGGCACGAGAAGCCAGCCCAGTTACCTTACAAAAGTCTGTTTATACATAAATGTGGAGGTAAGTTCAGTGGGAGCAATAAATTCTTTTAGATCATCAGCACAAGAAACAAGTCTTTAAATGAGTTTGTGAATGTTGTATCTTTGATCAAGAGATCAGAGATGTAGTTTCAAACAATATCTCCCTCCCTGTCCATTTTTACCAGTGGAAAGCTATATTTTTGCCTTTAGAACTGCTTTCTTCCTCTTTGCTTTTGTGTTCAAGGCCTACCCACCTGGAGAGAGAAACTGGACTATACAGAGAGAAAATTAAACTGGTGGCAAGGTGTTCCCAGATGTTCAGAACAATCCCTCCCCTGTCAAAAAAGCTAATTTTCCTTTTTCATAGGATACAGTGTATAAAAGAGAATAGTGGAATATCTTTCATAAAGATATTTTAAATGGAGAGTGAAAATCAGACAGTGGGAAAATGGTTAAGGATAAAAATAAGCAGAACTATGTTAGATCATAGAATCATAGAACGCTTAAGGTTGGAAGGGACCTCTAGAGGTCATCTAGTCCAACCCCTCTGCACACGCAGGGTCACCTAGAGCACGTGGCACAGGACTGCGTCCAAGCGGGTTTTGAAGATCTCCAGAGAAGGAGACTCCACAACCTCTCTGGGCAGCCTGTTCCAGTGCTCTGTCACCCTCACTGTCGAGAAATTGTTCCTTAAGTTCCTGTGGAACTTTTGGTGCTTCAGTTTGTGGCCATTTCCTCTAGTTCTGTTGGTGGCCACCACTGAAAAGAGGCCAGCACCATCCTCCTCACTCCCTCCCTTGAGGTACTTATAGACACTGATCAGGTCTCCTCTCAGCCTTCTCTTCTCCAGGCTGAACAGGCCCAGCTCCCTCAGCCTCTCCTCACAGGGCAGATGTTCCAGGCCCCTGATCATTCTCGTAGCCCTGCGCTGGATAAACATTTTATCTCCAAAGGTCAGCATTTTTCAGAAATGTCCATTGATTTCACAGGTCTCAGCATAGTTAACAAAATAAACACTGGATGTTTGTGAAATTTTTGGTCAAAAATAATTATTGTAAGAGGTTTTCAAGCCCTTGTATTCATTAGTTTTATTGAAGAAACCTGTGGATAAACACAGGAAAAGTATGTGAATTCTCTAATTATATTTAGAGGAAGAGAAAATAATAGCCTGAGTTATATGTTGTTTTGTCAGCTGAGATGTATTTATGTTTCCATTGCATTAATATTTTTACTTGGCAGAGTTAGAACATCTTTAAATAAGATAAATTAAAATTCTTATGTGTTTTAAGGAACGTAGTCATTCATAGTTATAATTTCTAATATATGAATAAGTTAATAACAGTATATGAAAATACTATATAAAGAGTTGTCCTATTTACTGCAAGTTAAATCCTTAATGCTGTGATAGTCAGCAAGGAGCCAGTCCTGGAGGCTATGGACTCAGCAAGAGAGCAGATAAATCAAAGTAAAGAGGACTGCCAAACTTGTACGTGACATTGAAACGATCCTGGATACCCTTCAGGTCTTAAATCTATTTTCGTGTGTGCAGATGCATCTTGATATTGGAAGAGCTCCAATAAATCTTTCTCTCAATGCCAACCTGTTAATATTACCGAACAATAATAAACCTCTGTCAATCCATAAAATGCTTCAGACATAAACCTTGCAATTTTTTTCCACTTTGACTTTTCCCGCAGTGTTGATAAAAACAGCTATCCCACAAGCACTAATGTCTGGAATAGTGGTAGCAAATTTTCAGACAAAAGCTTGTGAGGAAAAAAAAGTCTTCGTAGTCTGGTGGTTTCTTGATTCAACAACACACTCAATTCGTTTTCTGTATATGACTCCAAATTAGACATAACAACAGAATGCAATATTCACAAGTATATGAATTCTCTTAAAATATATAGACTGTTGTTACAGTCTAGTTTGCCTAAGTTAGTAATGAAATACTTCATCATAAAGTCCCACTATGGTTTCACAACAGTGCTGGCACAGCTTAGAATAATTTACTATAGTGATCCTTGAAAATGATCCTCTTTTGCTCTGTACACCCTGACAGTTCAGCGCCAGTTCTTGTGCTGGAGAGAGAGCTCCCTGCTGTGCACTTGTGCTGTAGAAGGGGACCTGGGCTCCTGGGCTCAGGCTCTTCAGATAGAGCTCCTTGCTCTGTTACGAATCTCATCATTTTGCAAAGAACATCAGAACCACTCAAAAACGCAAAGCTCATCCTTCTTCCCCAAATGTCCATTAATCGAGGGAAAGAAAATTATTTTTTTGTTGTTCAGCTGCAAAACACCTGAGGATAACTATATGAGTGGGGCACTCTGATTTTAGCACTCCCTCTAGCAGTCTTGGGCACGGTCAATTCAAGGGACAATCTGGGAACAAGCCCAGTGCAAGGTCACCTTGCTAACACCCCAGTTGAGCGCACATCCATACCACAGGCTGCAATGGAGCTTCTCAAGATAGTTTTACACAAGCCAGATCAGCTGTTGGATACAGCCCCTGACAGCAGAGCCAGCTGGCAGAGGTTAATTTAACAAGGCAGCAGCTCGCACTGTGGGCCTAGACCCTTGCAGTGAGGCCTTGGTGCCACCCGATGGGCTGAACTACTTTCCTGGTGGTGTGGCTGGCCCTTGAAGTATCCCCACATCAACGGCCTTCTCCATGCCCCAGTTTGCTCTTCGGCTGGCAGGGCAACCGAAAATATTAAGAGATGATCCACCACGTAAGGCTGGGCACAGGTCAGCTGCACAAGGGGACGGGAGACAGGAGCAGAAAAAGAGGAATAAACCCTGGAGAGAAAAGAGAAAGGCAGAAGGGGTCCTTAAGCACCACCAGAAGATGAATGAAAATGATTGGAAAGAGCAGAAGAGCACTTCCTTCTTAGCCTTGGGGTCTCCCATTAAGGACAAGCAGCACATATGTTGCCTTCAGTTCACCACAAACGTCTCTGACGCACTCTGCTGCAGGAAGTACAGCTTCTTGCCATGGCGATCATGTGCTAGACATGAGGCTATG
>NW_010585834.1:28348-47432 GCF_000705375.1 Tinamus guttatus | reverse complement strand
CAGAGCAAAATCCAGAAGCACATTAATGTTTCATGGTTCACAACAATAAGAAGTTCCTAACCTACTGCCATCTGCTAGCCTTGTCCATAAGTAAACTAATACCATCTAGAAGGATTGTACTGTTCCAGTACTGTAAGCAAGTTACACTACAATGTGCATTCTTTCTACTTAAATACCTTCTTCATCTTGCCATGCTTCAGGTCCAACTTCAGTTGCTGGTTCTGCTGCAGTAGGGACTTCATACTGTTTTTCAGTTCACTCACTTTAGCCTGGAGCATAAACTTGTCTTTCTGAGTTACTGACAAGTCTTCTCTCACCATTTCCAACTCGGTCTTGATATTCTACAAGGCAAAAGAACAGAATTAATACAGTACAAGGAAAGTGTTTTTTAAAAAAATAAGCTAGATCCCATACCTGCAGGACAACTTGTGTCCCTTCCAGCTCCTTATGGCTGCGCTGTTCACTCATATCCAACTGCTGCTTAAGTGCTTCAATTTCTCTTTCTTTTTGTTCTACTTCCCACTTAAGGTCTTCCACCTATCACAAAAAAAAAGTTTAGAATTCTCCGTAGGAACAATTATTCACAAAATGTATTTTATCATTTATGTCTTCTGAACCTTTCCTGCTTCTAAGAAAACCTAGTAAAACAAGACGAAGAAAGAGTAAATTAAACCATGTATTTCAGGCAGTTAGGTAAGAAGAAACACAATGTTTAATTGTACCTCTTGGTTTACTCCTGGCTGTTCACTAAGCTTCTCATCCAGGCTCTTCTGCAGAAGTTGGAGCTGAGACCTGGCCTCTGCCAACTCTTCCTGAAACTGTGATACTTCCTGGGAATGTTTCTCATCCTCTACCCTACACAGCAGAATTAGCAGAATTAACAGAAACAGACATAGCAGTTATTTCGATCTGCTCTTTAGAAGGAGTACTTCACTGTGTTAGCTATGAAACCATAAGTGATACAGATTATCCTTTTGTGGCACAAATTATCTGTCTATTAAATGACAGTGCACACAACCTGATTAGTTACAGCTTTGACTGGCAGCTTCGCTAACACTTTCACAGCGGGAGTTACGTCATGAAAAGATGTTAAATTAGACAGGCATTTTCACACAATCCAGTCTATGTTTTAGGAACATAGACATTTATTACAGAACACTTACTGCAGTTTGTCCACTTCAGCCTGAAGGGCTTGGACAAGCAGTTCTTTGGCATGCAGCTCCTTCTTGATTTCGTTGAGCTCGAGAGCAGCAGCTCTGTAATGACGACGGTTATGTGCTGCATCTGCTTTAGCTGCTGCAACCTACATAGGAATAAAAAGAAGTATCTTTTCTTTACCTACAAGCTACCGTAAGCTTGTAAGTGCAGCTCATAAGGGGAGCTATTATAGCGACAGAAAACATAACAGGAAAAGTTGCTCTGCAATGTTAGCTTGCTGTTATTTCTTACTACTTCTGTCTAAAACACTCATTATTAGTATTATCCTTATTAATGCTAATGGTACCTAATAATCATGTAATATAAGAACCGCATTTTATATTGTCTCCCCATTACAAGTTTTTTGATAAAGTATCATCACTTCAGCATATATTCCATGCATTACAGGTTAAAACAGATCTCCTAATAGTCAATAAATATGTCAAATGCACGACATAGCACAGGAGACAAAGGCTTTTTCATATGCTGGACATTGTGATAGAAACCCCATAGGAAGCACTGCTTTATAGATCCTGTTCAAAGCTATTTTTCAAGTACTTTACATTTAACTCATTTATTAAATAAATAAAACCAAACATGACTCATTACCTGTTCCTTAAGGTCTTTAACCTTGGACTTTTCTTTCTCCAATGAATCCTGCAAAGCTTGAATAAGCTGTTTCATTTGTTGATCTTCTTCCTCTTTCCGCTTTAGAACTGCCTGAACCTGCATCATTTCACAAAGTCAAAGATTCAGTTGTACAAATAGATTTTTTTATGTAGAGTCACTGGAAGACCAGAAACACGAATATGGGAACTATTTAAATACTAGCCAATGCAGGGTTGGCAAAACTGCCCTCCCCTGTTCACTGATAATTCTTCCATTCAAACTTAAAAGTAGCCGTGGTTAAATTGTTGTGTGTTAAAGGCTACTCATTGTCTAAACTCCTTCCTTTACCCCAGGAGTATATTACCATTGGCATAAAAAATTAACATTAATCTCAGTGATTCACTACATGACACCATCGCTAGATTCCAACCATCTTAAATACAGAGTACTTTCACTACTGCAAGTATATTTCTTATTGTGATTTTTCTCCAAGAAAAACAACTCTAGGGAAAAAAAAAACTAGGGGAAAAAATACAGCAACATATTCTTTAACAATAATTTGCATCTAATTGTACAAATGAATACTTCTAAATCTGGTTATCAGAAATACTAGCTAAATTGCTCTCTTAAGATATTACAGCCAGAAGTTGAATACCTGTAGGTTCAGCTGTACCAAATCTGCTTCTCTTTTTGCTAATGCTGTTTCAAGGATATTGTTGTGCTCTCGCAAAGCAGCGTTGGCCTGACTAAGACCTGTAAGCTTTCCTCGTTCATGTTCCAATTCAAGGGACAGCTTCTTATTAATTTCTTCTAAACGTTTTATCTTCCTCCTAAAGCCTCTAGATTCCTGAAGCTATAACAAAAAAGAAGAGGGGAAAAAAAAATCACATAAATATTGTGAAGAAGTTGTGATCTAAACTGATTTAACTTTATTGTTAGTGTTTTTACTTACTGATTTTTTTAAAGGACACTTTAAAAATGTGTTCACTTAACATTCTTTTATCCTTTAGGAAGGCTAAAAACCTTGCTAAAAGCAGAACCCGTATATACTTTTTCAGATGCAGAAGACGTGTGATTGGATTAGTGGGTTTTTTTTTTTTTTTCCTTCTTCCATGACCTTACAGGCAATGTCCTCCACAAAATCACCAGGCAACTGTGACTCCCATTGATTCATGCATACCCACCATCTCATGATGAGATAAAGTTAGGATCTAACACAGAAACTACTTTTCCCTCATGAAAACATGAAGGTTAGCTCTCTGCAGCAAAATTAGGAAATGTCACAGAAACAATGTTACCTATGTAAGATTCTAATTCCTACATTGTTAGTATAAAATTATGGTACTAAAATTTCTCCTCGCCTTTCAGGTGCCTTTTATGACCATCTCCCCAGGTACAATGTAAATTGAAGCAATCACCTCATCCTCAAGTTCCAGCACTTTCTCTCGGTACTCTTCCAGTTCCTGGCTGGTAAGTGAAATCACTTCTTGCAACTCTTTTTCCAGCATCAACTTACTGCTACTAACAGCTTGTAGTTCCGTCTCCAGAGCTTGAATCTTTTCCTGAAGACAAAGATCACAGGCCTGATTACCACCACACTCATTTTCAGAGGCAACTTTGTTTTGTCAAAAAATATTTATTTCTCTAGCAAACATCAAACTACCTGTTAGTGCACAGGGCTTGCTCAGAGCTGTCTGCTCAAATCGAATTATTGCTTTTGGCATGTTTCATATTTGACTCCATGGAATTACTTCTGCCCTCCTTTCTATTCTCCCGTCCCCCCAATTAATTCTTATTAAACTATACCACAGCATATCATATATTGCTAAGTTATGGCTACTCTTAAGAACTTTTAACTGTCAATGAGCAAGAACAGTAAGAGAAAACTCTGGCAAAGCTCCAGGCACTTTTTTTTTAATTAAAAAACCAAAACATGAATAGTAAATCAGAAAACTTAACAGCAAAGCTGATGCTCCTCTTGAACTTGGTTTGCATTTGGTAGCATGAATATGCCAGTAAAACAAAGCCTGTCAAATTACCTGCCTCAAACATAATTAGGGAAATTCTCAATGGCCAACACACTGACACCATGTTCTTATCTAGCTCTATATTCCAGCTACTTTCATTACCTCAGTGCAATGTAATATTTTAAGATTGGTACTCTGTAACAAGATAATCCTATCTTTAAACTAATAATGTTAAAAGACCTCTGCATACTTGGGCAATCTGGTTGTTTCCACCATCTGCGATTTGTGCCTTTAGTTTGCTCAGCTCTGCTTCAGCAGATTCCTTGGCAGTAAGGGTTTCTTGCAGCCGACGACTAAGGATGCCAACCGCATTCTCGTAAGCTTTGTGTTTTGCCTTCATCTCTTTTTGAGCACTTGTCAGGTCTGACCCCAGACGCTTCATTTTCTGCTTCTGTTCCGTAATGGCCCTGGAGTGAAAGGAAACACAAAACATGTAAAACAAAAAATGCTTGAAAATAATATCAAAGGATTGATTTTTAACATAGCTAAATGGAGTGGGGGTGGAAAAAAACATCTACCTCATAGTCCACTTATCTGCTCCATATTTCATCAGTGGAGCTGTAAGGGTACTATGTGAGATGATGCCAAGGGCCTTACTGAAGTCAAAGTTGATGTTTTCTAACTTTACTTCCCTTGTCCCAGAGTCACTTAGCTCAGAGGATCCCAGGCTGGTACGGTAGGACTTGCCCTATGCCCTGCAATGGCTCTAAGACTCTCCATTATATTCTATGCAAATGATATGATAATTGCATTCGTGAGAATTATTAAAACTCCAATATTAGGGAATATATACAAGATTACTCTAAAAAGATGAAATTTAGAGTCTGAGTTTAAACTATGATCCTTAGTAGCTACATCGTATCACCAAAACCTTCGATCTGATTATACCATAAACATTTGCTCTTATTAATGCCAACATTTTAGTCAGTCATGACTAAAATTCAGAGAATGGAAACCAAAGTTAGCTCAGTAAACATGTTAATGAGACGTTAACATAATATATATGCTTAATAGCTTACGCTATTGGTTAAATAAGCTGGAACCCCTGAAGAGCAGTATCGTGGTATGCAGATTGTTATTCAAATTTTCCAAATGAATGACTAGGTCAATGATTAGACAAAGACTGACTGCCGAGAATTTGAATATGAAAAATAAATGCTATAGTTACTTTTTCTATGCTAAAAGAACAGACTTACTTCTTGGCTTCTTCTTGCATTTGTTCTACTTGTAGTTTCAATGCTTGATTTGCCTCAGCAAGAGATGCCATTTGCTCCTTATCAAACTGCAAGGACTTAATAGTGAGGAGACAAAAAAGATGAAAGTAAGAGAAGAAGTCTTTGTATGCTTGCTTTATGTTAGATATTAAAACAATAACTAGTAAATACTAATAATAATTAATAATAGCTACTGAGTCATGGCAAGTTCTAGTTCAACTTCAGCATGAAGTGTCAAAATGACTTTTATCTCTTAAACTGCGTGACAGCATGCAAGTTATTTCCAAAACTAATACATGTAGCACCATATCCTGCATGTAGCACTCTCTCAATGTCCAAAGCTTAACTTCCAGACCTGGAGGCGTTTCTCCATATCGTCACGTTCTTTCTGCACAGACTGGAGATGATCCTCAATTTCCAACATCTGCTGTCGAACCTGAGATACTTCCTTCTGTAGTTTTGAATGTTCAGATTCCAGCGACTGTTTTTCAACTTGAAGTTTGAGTAGTTCTCGTTTCAACTCTTTCATTTCCGAGTCCAGTCGCTTCTTTGTAGCTTTCAGTTCACTAATCAACTGATCCTTAGAACTTGCATCTCTTCGATAAGCTTCCACCATTACCTAGGACACACGAGTTTCAAGAAAACAATGTTATCTCTGTTGGAGCTGCCCAGGGCGGGGCAGTCAAAGAATACAGAAACACCATAATTCTTTTCACTGATTCAGAGAGTTTTTCAAACTTGGATCAAATAATAACTATTAGTGAGGATAAAAAAAAAAAGAGTTAAAAGTGCTTACAGCACTACTGTGTACTCTTTTATGGGACCTGCTAATTGTGTACAATTTTACAAGTCATACAATTAACACTTCTCATAAAGACAGATCAACTGCGACTGACAGTTCAAACAGTCTTCTCAATTAAATCAAACATGCCAAAAAAACTCTTCAGTGTTGGGTTGATATGCAAGATAGTAAATTAATCTTGTCACTGCATATGTCCATATGTGCAACACTAATGAAAATTTAAAGTTATCATTTAAATCTAGGTAAATTTTGAATAAAGTTTACAATAAAGCATTTATTTTAAAAGTAATTTCTCAAGTACTGTTTTATAAGATGTGAGAAAACAATGACATTTCAGAATTCTCATCAGTATTTTTCCATAAGCTCTCACCTAATATCAAACCAGATATTCAAGTTTTTAAATTTTCTAAACTTCAAAGAAAGCATGAAATCGCTGGTAGATCTGCTTTTATGATAATACTGATAGAAATCAAGATAAGAAATTTTACAATATATTAAAACTTTATAATTTGATACAGATAACTAATTCAAATTTCTTCACCAAAGCCCTGAGAGCATGTATTTACTATAGTGAAAGCATAATGTTTGCTTTTAGTTCTTTGAAATAGCTTGGTTTTGCTTACCTTCTGCTGCAGGAACTGCTCCTTCACTTTCTGAACCTGTTTTTTAAGGCTGGAATTTTCTTGTTGTAAATTTTCTACCTGACAGAGCAAAACAAAAAACAAACCAAGAATATATTACCTTACTTGTACTCTAAATTATTTCAAGCAGTGACAGAGGACCTGTTTCTGAATAGACATCAGAGCAGCAATGCAAGATAACACATTTTATACTAAAAGAAAATCCACACAAATCAGGTCATAATGAGACTTGCATCATGAGTTTGAGATAGTGAGGAATTATATCTCAGGAATAAAATGTCCTCTTATCCTTAAAGGTTTAGTACGCATGATTAACATACATATGCTGTACCCAAATGGCACCAGTTCATACATATATGGCCAAATGAAGAAAACAGCTGGTTCTTTGAAGGGGGCCGGAGGCGGGGGAAAGCAATCTTCATGTTAAATGTACTTCCACGGTTATTTTATACTTCTATTTGTATTACTATCAAATCTTAGTACTATCTTCAAAATAAATCTCTTTGAAGATTACCAAATCTATGGAGCTTCAATGTTCTAAAAGTAACAGAACAAGCTTGATAATGGAACTAAACTGTCAAAGATTGACAATAATTTAAAGCAGCCACAGAAAGCATAAGGATATGTACTAAGTTTGTGCTGGTAAAATAGTTCAGGGACTTGGGCCGAGGAGAAGGAACAACACTCAGCTGGTATAGAACAATATTCAAAAGGAAAACCCAGTATATCATTTGAAAATAAAAGACACACCTAAACATGACCACATTTCTGCAAGTGAAAGAGCTTTAGCTCAGTGCTACAGAAAGGGAGAAAGGGGAAGTTACTTCTGAAAATTGTGTGACAACTTGGAAAGATTACTTCTTAAAACCCATGTATGTTAGAAAGATGATGATTTTGGGAAAAAGAATAAGATTACTTAACCTCATCTTTCCATTTCATATCACTTGGTGTTTATATGCATTTATGCATTTGCGTGGTATTAAACAGAACATCCCAATGCTGCAACAATATAAAGTGTCAAATAGTCCCAACAGGGAAACATTACCCAACTAAAATGTTCCCACTAACTAAATCATACATTAAAAACCATGTACACATATCTCCTAATGTACTTTGCTCTGGCACATGCCTTTGGCAATACTCAAATGCAACATCTATTTTTAAATAGGATCCTTTCAGAGATTCATTACCTGGCTTGACTTTATTGCTATTTCTTGCCTCAGTTGTTCTAAGATTTCTGATGTTACTTCTGTATTTTCTCCAAGGCATTTTGCTTCTTCATCAAGTTGCTCTTTGTTTGCCTTTGCTGCCTGCAGAGCTACTTCCAGAACAATTTTCTCGTTCTGCAAATACTGGATCATGTCATCTTTAGATGTAGCATCGCTTTGGAGCTCTTCTAATCTGGCCTTCAGTTCATCATACTGTGTTTGCAAGTCATCCAGGGACTGCTCTTTGGTGTGCAACGTCTCTTGGGCGAGGGTGAATTGCTTCATTAGATCTAGATGTTCTTGCTGTAAAGATTCGAGCTGCAAATCTCGCTGATGCAAGGTCAACTTGACCTGAGAAAAAGTATTTTAAGATTAAATTAATATAAACTCTATATTTGCTAATGCAGTTCAACAAAAATAAAACTGAAAATAGCAACTGCCACCAAGTTTCTAGGAGAAAATAGCAGAAGGTGAAAATATTTCTACCTTTCCTTGGCATATCTTACATTTGCTCTGTTAATGGCATTTCTTGCCTTGTATAGCATCTTTTAGCATCCATAGGCTAAGCAACAATCAAAACGAGAAACGTAAAATTAAGCAAAATTCACAGTTTTTAAAGTTTTGATTTCTAAGTTTGGATTTTTGATCCAAAGTAAATACACAAGGCAAATCCAGTGTTACTGATGTTAAAGCCACGTAATTACATAGAATATAATATTGAGATATCACAAATTTATTTTATTCCCGCCCTTTACATATTAGGTTCATACTGCTGCATCGAGGCTCTGTAGCAAAGTGCACTTTTACTACTCGGTAAGCATAATAATGATATACTATCTAACAGAAGACTTCTTTAATGGGTGTGTTTCTTGTCTATATATAATTACATATTGAACTCACTAACAATCTAACATCTACAAGAAACTAGTTCTGAAATACCAAAAAAAAGTATCTTTACTGAGACAGTAAAAAAAGAAAGAGAATGTCATATGATACTTAAGGCAGGTCAGAAAGGGAGTCTTTTCACCTGGGATTGAGAAACTTTGATATGTATTTCATCTCTGTAGCAACCTTTCAGAACTCAGCATCTGTTTACTATTGCCTTTTCAACCAAATACATATTCAAAACCCTTAAGATGCTGCCCAGTCTACCTGATCCAATTCTTGCTCCAGCGTTGCTGCAGAATCAGCCATTTTCTGAAGCTGTTCTTTCTCATCCTCAAACTCTTCCAGTTTTCTCTGCAAATCTTCTTCCACCATGGTTTTAGCTTCCTGGATCTGCATGAATGCAGCTTCCTGATCTAACATGTCAGCCTGCACAAAAAAGAAGATTTCTGAAGGAGAAAAAAAAAGAGCAGAGAAGTGAACATAATTCTGGTTGCCTTTTATATCTCTACATCTTCACTGAAGTCATCCACTCATACATTTTAGAAGAAACCTTAGAATATCAGAGAATGCCGTATATATATTAAATAACATCATGTCCTTCCCAAATTGATAAAAGAAGATGTAAATAAAAAGAATCTTTAAGTACTAAAATCCAACTGTCTGGAAAATGCCAAAGCAAAAGAGGTTCACTGGATACTATCACAGAAATGATAGTAATATATATTAGGGCCTTTGAAAGCAGCTATGAGAATCTATTATTTCCAAGAAGGTACTTTGAGATCATCCAATTATTAACAAGTTAGAAGCATCTGAATTAATACATAATAATTCAATGCCCCTGTGCTAGAAAACCTTTGATTTTGTAAATACAGTGCTTGTGAAACCTAAATACAAAACCTAAGGCAGACATAATTCATGAATATGACCTAAAGCCTCAATGTCCTGGGGATCATCTACTACCTTACCTCAATGTTTTGCAGCTGTGCCGCAATACGTTCTTTTTCTTTGATAGATCTGTGCTGGGTCTCAGTCAACTGTTGGGACAATGTCACATTCTCCAGCTTGAGGTGTTCCAACATACCTGCTTGGGTCATTTGGCCAGCCTGAAGGAAGGAAGAAATGGCAGATTTAAGAGAGACAGTCAAAGCTTGGCCAACAAAGAAGATTTTTATAGGGGAAAAAAAAAAAGTTAAATTTATCTGTGTCTTATCTCAACTACTACTTACATGGCAATGCAGACATTGGTCAAATCTATGCCTCAACATTAATATGAGTTAACACTTCATGATCAAAAGCAAAAAAATCCACAAAAATCTCTCCACCAGAAGAATACACAAGAGAAACTGGCTCGCTCAGAGTTCACAAACAATGTCATCTCAATAAAACTAGCAGAGAAGAAAAGATCATCAGCCCTATGTGCAAGTAAGCTATAATACCTGTATATTGGCCATCTCGCTCTGCAGCCTGACACGGGCCTCCTGTGCTAGCACCAGCTGCTGCTGGTACCACTGCCGCACGTTCTGGAGGGAAGAGATTTCTGTTTCGGATGCCTTTAGCTTGTTGGTCAGCGTAGTCCGTTCTAACTGCACCTTCTGCAGCTGGCTCTGTAAGGAAGTCAACTGCTGTCGCAAATCCTGAACTAGAAAAGGAAAAACAAAGAATTCAGCCTATGATACTCCATGGTTCTATTTTTAATCTATATGTTTTCAAAGTCTATTGCTATATTCATACAGCATTCATGTGCATAACTACGTAAAGAATTGTCTGTTCCTGCAGAAGTAAGAGGAAATGCTAGAATTCAAAGTATCAGGGTTCTAAACAGAACAAAAGTAAGATAGGTGTCCAAGGTTACTTACAGAAAAAAAAAAAAAAAAACCTGAACTACTTGAACAGAACTACTTAAAAATATCTGAAGGTACACATCTTGACATCAAGTTCATCATTACAAAATCAGTTTTTGTACCATTTTAAAAAAAACACGAGTCCTTTCTCAAAGGGTTCTTAAGCTATTTATGCCTCCCTCTCTAAGGAAGCAGTACCTTGCAAATTGTGACATTCCTGTGACACAAAACAGAAAACAATCACCTTACAATTAGGACCATTTGATTAATATTCTATTAATGAAAGGCAAATTTAATCTTAATTGAATTAAGATCTTAATCAATCTGATCTTAAATTTCAGAATTTTGTTGAAAATACAAACAGCCCACCTGTGCTATCTCTGGTGAGGACGTTCTTTTGCATATCTTCAACCTTCAGCATTAGTCTTTGGTACTGCTCCTCTGCCAACTGCAAATCATTATTTGAAGAAGCTAAACTAGCATTCTTGGCTTCCAAGGCATTTTGCAGGTCAGCCATTGCTCGTTCCAGATCCCAGCATGATTGCTTTAATGTGGCCACTTCTGAGCTCAGAGATTCCTGCTTCTGTTGGCTGTTTTGGCTGTACTCCACCTGCGCCTGAAGCTTCATGTTCAAAGCTGCAAGTTGTGCCTGGAGCTCAGTCTTCTCTTTAAGAGCCTGAATGTGTCCAAAAAGTTATATACAAAAGTCTCGTGAGAAAGTAATAGTATATTAGGAAAATGGACAAATATATTAATGGCTAACACAGACATCTAGCTAAAAGGTTGTACTGAAGACCACTTGCTTCATTGTAAAATGATTTTTAAATGTGATATCTCACTTTTTTTTTCTCCAACCTACAAGGAAAATACTGAGAAAAGCACAAGATGCACAGCATCTTTATTAAAAACCTGAACAGAATATTGGCATGTTAGACAGGTGTTTCCACACTAAATAGGGTCATCAAGAAAACACAGCTGAAAAGACATTGGTAACATTCATTTGGATTTATCGTCTCTTTTACTCAGCCTGTTCCCCCCTCTCCTCTAAACCTTTTGAAGACTTTGACTTAAAATTTTCTTCAACATCCTTCTAATGTACCCTATTCAACAATATATTTACAAAAACAAATTCCCATTAGTAAGTTGTAGGAGACACTTGAAAAATAATTAACATATTAATATAATTCATTAAATAGAGAAATTCAAATTCATTTTCTACCTGATTAGCTTCCAGTGAGAGTGCTTCTAGCTGCCCTTCAAGTCTCATCTTCTCCTTTAGGACCTGCAACATTTCGTCATGGGTTCCTGCGACAGAGCTTTCCATAGATACACTGGAGACAGACACATCACATACAGTTAGATGTCTGGAATACAACCCTACTTGAAGACAAGTGAAACTGAAATTAAAAGACGTTCAGACTTCAAGACAACCTACTTCTTACATGACCTAGAACTTAGGGCATTTTTTTCTGGCTTTATGAGGGATCCGGAACACAGTGAAACAACCTTCACTTCCATTCAGAAAGATTAAAAATTACTTCCATGCTTACATTATATATGCCAGCTTCCCATACTTACAGCAACTAGAATCTACTGTATATTTGTGATTTTACAAAATCGTAATAGGTCAACTTCCTTATGGAGGGAAGTGAAGGTACAGAATATAAAAAGCAAATGGACATAATAGACTACAATCTCCACTGATGAATAACCTTCCACATCTACTTGTGCTCAAAATCTGCATTAACATGAATGAAAATTACCCCTGAATAATAGCTACAGGTGCAAAAGAACAGGTATCTGGCATAACGGATTTCTTATTCTCCTTCCCAAACACAGTCAAGGAGCCCATTGAAAATGGCAGGATCTTCTCCCAACCTTCATTCAACATAATGGGAATTAAGTCTACATTGGAATAGTCCGTAACAACGGATCTTACCCTAATGTCTCTGGGTATTGTATTTTAGCCCAAAGAAAAATAAAACAGGTATTTCAAAATTAAGTATAAAACATTTGATTCACTGGCAAAAATTAGATCTAATGTTAGCAGAAGATTGATGCTTAGAATGCCTACTCCAGAGAAATATGATGTAGTGGCCTCCCTGTAATACATTTTTTTCTTACCTGCTGGAAATACTGTCTCTCCTACTCCGTACTTCTCCATTAACTCCTTGTTCTTGGGCTTGATGCTCCACTGCTGCAGCCTGGAGCACCTCACTGATGGAGGGAAATTGCCCCACTGCATCAGGATGTATCTTCTGACCATTTATTGTATATGGAATACCCTGTTTGTCTTCTGCATTCTGTAAACTGCTGTACAGTCCTTTTCCTGACACACTGCTGTAGGTAGAGCTGTCACTCTCATTTCCATCCAGCCTCATTCCCACTTCACTTCCATCAATCTCTGAAATACTATCTCCTGCCAAAGAGGAATTCTCTATTCGATCATCTATATCAGAAGGTTGACTAATCTCAGAAACAACTGATGTTGAACCACTTCTGCTTTGCTTCAGAGTCCCACCAGATAAATCAGCAACTACTAAATTCCTTGTAGCGTTTGTAGTCTCTGAATCTTCAGTTCTATAATCAGCCAAGGACCGGATCTTACTGGATTTAGATTTTGAACTTCTTCTCTCTTTTGAGGATGATGGAAGTCCCAAGCTACCCAGTTTCGGCCCCCTGGGGACGCTGGTCCGCAGAAACGAGTATTCTTTAGTCATGGCTACAGTGCTGGCTCTTGGCAAGATTTCTGGATTTAACATCAGCTCTGGATCCAATGTGCTGGAGGGCCGGTTTTTGGTTGTGGACTGACTAGACTAAAATAAATCAACAGTGAACAATAAATTCCAGATTAATACATCTCAACCACCACCAAGGACTTACTTTGCCTTAGAACTTATGGTATAAAGCTTTAAGCTTTCTTTTACATTAGTACTTAAATTTATGCATGATTTTATAAATAACATAAACTATATCTGTAACTGACCCTGTCAAAAAAAAATGTTGAAAAACAATCAAGGTAGACTAAAAGCTATCTGAAAGATACAGGAAAATTGAAGATGAAAGCCAAATTTTGCATGCTCATAAAGAAAAAATGCTGTAAAAACTGTATAGTTGAAAAACTCCTGTACTGTGACACTCACTCTTTCTTGATGTCTCTTCACTCTGTATTGTTTGAGCTGTTCTTCTAGTCGACGTCTTGCTTGAAGTCGTATTTGTTCTTCTTTCTCCAAAGGGAGTGAAGACTCTGCTGAGCCTGTAAGCAAAAGGTTATCTTTTTGTCAGATGGAAAAATTCCACACAGACAAGCCTGATGCAAAGAGAAACAGCTCCATCAGCAACAAGCTGCATGCTAAAGCAAGAGACGCAAGGAAAGCCTTTCAACATGCACCTCAGGACACCCCCCGATATAGCCTTGTGTAAGCATTCATAAAGCCTGTGATTTCAACTTTTCAGTCTACAATTGCTGTAGTGCTTCCAAGTATTCAAAAACAAAGATTCTACAGCAAGACCAAGACTACTACTAATCACACCCGGTCTGCAGGTCTGAGAAAAGTGGAATTATATAACTGAATAAGAGTCTATTTATCTATTTATAGTCTATTTATCCCTTACAGGTCAGGGAAAGGTTATTCTCTAGATCCATTATATTATATTTTATTAATCCACATTAAAACTTTGCAATAGTAAGGCTTTTTAAAAAGCCTTATAATAAGGAGTTTTCAAGACTTATTATAAGTCCTAAAACACTCACCCACTTTATTATTTAGCTTAAAAATCACCTGGTTCTGCTGTCTATTTTCCTTCACAATCACCTGTTACTCCTGATAATTAGGAAAGTTAGAATAGCTCCAGCCCCAGAAAGCATAAATTCCCCTTCAGCATAAGAATAATTTTTAAATGTTAAGGCACGTGCTTTAGTCGCAGCAGAGGGCAGTTACTGAAAGAAAATGAATTTAGGTTTAAAGTAAAAGCTTACTGCAAACATGAAGTTCAGTCCAAGCTTAAATGAACTCTTTAGAGATTCTACAGATAGGCTCAGAGTAAAAAGCTTTATGCAGCAAGAGAAAGCAGGGGCTCTACAGTAAACAGATGCTTACACAATTCAGTTTCTTGCATGGGAAGACTTAGTTTGAGAGACTGCAAAGCTTCTTTTCTAAGAACTATGCCCTCAGCACTAGTTCCCTGAGACTTCCTTAGGTTGCCAGGGAAAGCAGCCACACCTGGGGATGACTCTTGACCCTGCAGACTGCTGGTGGGATCGAAAGACAAAGGAGAGTCGGGGAAGAGCGACTCAGGCCCATTCTGACAGGCTTCACCTTTGCTGTTTATCTCCGGGCTTCCCTCTTCGTTTGGCACTTTGTTGACATTAATACTGATAGCTGGAAAAGAAAGTTACACAGAGCGATGCTGTAAGACACCCCATTAAGTTTTGCCCCTCCACCCAAGTGCTAACAACTGCCCTTAGACAGTATGAATATACAAACTGCTAGTGATAGCTAATAGGCAAGGAGAATTTATGAGAGACTTTTACACCTCCATTTGGAAAGGACAGAAAAAAATAGTACAGAAAACTGTGCTTCACTGTCTTCAAAATTGCATAGTGCCTTCAAACAGGATTGTAAACATCCTCAAAGCAGCTTCAAAACCTCAGATGGGTTTCTAATGCTGCTAAATCTAAGAAGGCTCAAGCACCACATGTAAGCAACAATCTCAGCATCACACTGAGTAGCAGCCTGCTGCAAATGAGATTCAGCAACTGCAGGACCAGGGAGAACCCTTGAGCTCTGTGCTACCTTCCTGGAGACCGTGCAGAGCACATGCCATTGTCCCTGCTTCCAGCACAGGCCAGGAAGGGCTTCCAGATACTACACACAATTTTAAACTTTTTAAAGAGTAGTTAAGAATATAGTAGAATTGCAAGAATCAAAAGAATAAACTGAAAAAAATATATATAATTCAAGAATTCCCCCAAAAAGGTCTGCACAAAATAGGGGTGGGAGGGGAAATAAGGTTTTAAGTTGCCAAACCCATCAATTCTCTAAGTTTTGAGTTAAACAGTTGTGAATTTTACTTCTGAATCTTTATATATATATATGCACACATACACACACACGCGCGTGCGTGTGCGCACAGCCACACTGAGAACATTTGCTGGCTTTTCCAACTGGGATCAGACATCTCGCTGATTTGGTTCACCCTGTGATCACAAAAACACTCGTGCAGGCAGGAGGGAAGGGACAGGTCTATAACAAGGACACAAAGGAGAGAAAAAAAAATAGGACTGTTTCCACTAATAGCTAACCAATGTAAATCAGTGTTGAAGGCATTGTAAAACTGCAGCTTAAACTGCCAAAACTTAGTTCAAGAGCCGAGTGTTATGAATAGCCACAGGATGCCAGAAATAACAAGATACTTCGCATATTAAGAAATCCTGTTTCTGTCCATATTTCTGAAGCTGCAGACATTACTATATCAAGTTTATATTTTATTTGTGGTTTTATTTTCACAAGTGCATGTTTTATATGTGTATAAAAGGTTCTGGAGCAAAATTCTGGAGGAATGCTTTCCAGACAGCTTTCCAAGGCCACAAGGCGTTCGGGATCAAAATGCTGCCTTGAACTAAAGTAATTTAGTTCAGCAGCAGTGACCATAAAGCTGTGGGGTTTTATTTATTTATTTAAAACAGTGGAGAAGATGCAGTTAAATTAGAAATAACAGAAAAACATACTATCTATTTGTAAGTCACAATTCAACTGTTTGGAAGATGTCCAACAGAGGAAAAGTCAGAAAAAGAGCCTGTTCCCCAACATAAAAGGTGAATGAATCATCATACAGCTATGCTTTGCCAGTCTGATACAGGGCACTGTGACAAATGCAAATAAGGCCTCAGGACTCCATTTACTTGTCTGTGACCAGATGACAAATCTGCAGCATGCTGTGAGTGTGCAAGATCAACAGCTTCATCACGTGAGCACCTCCCAGGCAACAAGAAAGGCTCCTTTTACACCCGGAGCTTCTATGATTTTGTGCATCACTATAGTTCCTACACATGTACCTATGGGCACTCACCTATGGGCATATCCTCATTGACCTGTAGGTCAAGTATGAAATTTCAATTCAATAAAAGGAAGAAGTTTCCACAATGAGAGTAGAAGAGGTTTCACAGTGAGGCTAACGAATCTCCTCTCAGGAGAGTTTGAGAATTTGGGTGACAAATCCTTGAGCAACTGGATCTAACTTTTGAAGCTAGATCTGCTTTGAGAACAAGATTGGACTAGATGATCTATACAGGTCCTTTCTGACCTTTTCTTCTTCCCTATGCATGAAAATCTGAGTAGATTCACACATATTTAAGCTTCCTGTAAACCGATACTGTTTTTACTTTTAATTGCAGAACTTGGCTCTATATGAAGATAACTTTGAAGTAAATTGTGCAGTACAAGCTAGCATCTCTCTCCCATAAATAGAGGCTGAGACTTCTGGGATACATTTTCCAAGTAAGCTCATTTAGGTAACATAAAAATCTACTACTCCAAAATAAAAAATTCCATTCACAGACTTACGATGCAACAACCTTTCCAAACTGTCTTGAAGACACTTTCAAATGACAGAGTAATAGGATGAACAGCACATATATAACTGACAGTTGATATTATTTAAGTTAACAGTTTGTTTTGAATGAGTGAGTTCTAAAATGAAAAGTAGTTTGAAATCTTGCTAAAACTAGGAAATGATTCTGTGCAAAGAACGTAACTTACTGTTGATTTCACCACTTGTAACTGGCAAATCTGACTCAGCGTTATGACCCAGAAGTTCTTCAGTCTTGCTAGGGGCCCCTTTGCTGCTTCTGTTCTCCAGCAGAACATCCTGGACAGGTGAGGAGTCCATTGTAAAAACGAGCCAGGTCCCAGGAAAGTTATTCTAAATAATGTCTCCAAGTGAGCTACCAAGTCCTGTTTCTCTCCATCAGCATCAGCAGCAGCAAGATGTTAGACAGGAGCTCAGGTTTGAGCTTTGCATTGTTGGCTTGCAATTGCTCTGTTGGGAGCAGAGTGATTCCAGGAGGTCATGAAAATACTTCGCAGACAGATATGCAATCACCAAGGAGCCGTGTTCTCTAGAAACAAACGTAGTTATTTTACAAGCCTTTCTCACAGCTTTGAAAGTATCAGCACGACAACAAGTAGGAGTTACAGATAACCCGCCAGACCAGCAACTTCAACACTCAGAACCAGGGCACGGAGTTACCGAGGCAATAAAACACAACTGAGCACCCAGCTTTTGCAAATAGGGCATGATCTATTTAACACATTTATTGTTTTTTTTCTTTAAGTAACATTGATACACCGGTGTAACAATGCCACAAAATAATATTAAGCAAGACAACTGACTTAACATCACTGTCCTTTTTAATGGAAATATGTCTCCTTGGCCTCAACTTTAGTAAAATAGAAAGCAACCTGCTCTGCACATTGTAGTCTGGACTTTCATACTGTTTCATTTCAAGCACAAATGGTCATACAAGCTCCACTGACTTCAGTTATAATGCAGTAGAGAAAGCAGACTTTATTATTTTAAATGACATCATTACTGTTTACTTGTCTCCAGAAAAAAAAACAATATATATCACTTTACAAAGCCTGAGCTTCTAATTACAGCTTGCACTGGCAGTCGAATGTGACCCAGCTGCAACTCAACACTGGCCTTCTCTCACGGCATGTCGAGGACAAGCTTTCCAAAGGCAGTTTATAGACTTTGCAAATCATTCTCCAGCTGCCCAGAAGTTAGATTTAGGGATGGATCCGGTCAGCTGATATTATGGGACAGGAAGCTATTACGGTCACGTCGGTTATTTAGCTCTGTTCAAATAGTTACTGACAACTGGTCAGTATAAATTGAACTGAGAAGACTGTAAATTGTTATGGATAGTGATTTACTAAAGAAGCATCAAATATTCCCAGTTTAAAATAATAATAAAAAAGCCCCATGGGAATTTTGAGTTGGGGTATTAGTTGTGTTTTTACATGCTACCAGCAGGTAGGTGAGCAATGAAGCACTAAAGAGGAAGAAAAAAAAATGGAGCAGAATCTAAACCAGACATCACCACTACACAGAAAGTCAAATATACACTCACAACAATCTATTGATTTTACAACCTATTCTGTGCAGTAAAACCTATAATAAAGCTTCCAGAAGAGCAGCTGCTAAACCATATAGGTGCTACACCAGAACAAGCCACAAAGGGACCCAGAGACAAAAGGCAGGCTCGACTTGGAGACTGCAAAACCCAGCCAATATTACAGGATTTGCTAGCGACTCCTAGCTGAGAGCAGCACCTGCTTCCTTGTTACAGCAATACCCATCTTAGGCAAATTTAAAGTACTGGTTTCGTTTCTTTTCTTTTTACATAACTAAGTCTGTGAAGATTGGCTTTCTCCTCCATTAACTGCCCTCAAATATGACGAGTTTTGTGCATTTTGGCCTCGAAGCCCCGCTGGATAGCTCATTTCTAAATAAATAAATAAGGGTCGCGCACACAAGCACACCCACGCCACGGACACCCGGAGGGAAAACACGCGGTTTTGTTTAAAGCCCCGGTGACGAGGAAGGGGCAGAGCCCGGCCCCGGGGCAGCCGCCGCCCGAGGAGCCCGGG
>NW_010585834.1:0-20892 GCF_000705375.1 Tinamus guttatus | reverse complement strand
AGCTCGGCCAAGGGGGAGCTGCCCTGGGACCGCTGAAGGGACCTGGGCTTCACTGGGGGCTCCTGCAGGAGCAGGGCTTGATACTTCTGCTACTTGTATGAGATGAACCATTATACTATGAGAAAAGTATTTTCTGTAAGTTCATGTTTTCAGCTACTAAAAAAAAAAAAAAAAAAAGAGTTGCTTTTCCTAGTGGAAAGCTGCACTGTAACTCTACCTGCTACACCAGCTTCCCGCCACAGCACGCATGAATATAGCAATGACACTGCGGTTAACACGAGGATGTTTTATCTCCCTCTGGAATCCTGGTGAGGAATACATTGCAAACTTTGTAATTAGGCTGCATTTGTGGTACTGCAGGACTAACTTCACAGAGGTGCACATTTCTGTGTGTTAAATCGTATGGTTGTGGGTTTTTGTCTTTTGCTTCCCTTTGAATTCAGAATTGCATCACATAATCTGAGAGTCACTTTCTCCTCTTGGTTTGGTTAATGGGGATGAACACCTGCCTGAGCTAGGTGCATGCCTCTCATTAAACTGCATAACTTGCTCGCTGCCCTAAGTGAGTACATCCTTCCTGGGCTATTTTATTGTGATTTTGCCTGTACAGTCGTGAGGTGGAACGAGTATTACAGGGTGTGAGCGGAGATGCTGGGACAGAGAGAACATGTCAGCAAGCTCTGTCCTTTTGGGCTGATGAGTTTTTCTGATCTCTCTACCCAACTTCTGTTGTTCCCTCATGCTGAAATCACAGTTGTCTGAGTTCCCGGCGGGCAGTATCCAAAGTGGTGAAATATTGATGGCCAGTACTCCCTAATGAAGTGCAGCCTTCCACTTACTTTCCCAGGTGTGACTTCTTCTCACCGCAATTATTCCTGTGGTCACACATTGTCTGCAGGACATGAACATGTGGGACAAATTCTTGTGCAGAATGAAGCAGCATTTTCTATTGCTCTTCCCTGAAATATGACAGTGACATGCATGTGTACAGACATGGATGTAAATCTCTTGCTCTCTGCTTTTGTTATTTTTGTGATTAAGCCACACTTGCTGTGTCAAGGGCTGCACTCTGCTGTGTAGGCTTCATTCTTTTAATCTTTTTTGAGGCTAGATTCTGATAATATGATACTATGCTAGGGTAAAAAATACACATCCTACTCTAGGCTGTTGGTTCAAATGTAGTTCAAGTTAGCAGTGGAAAAAGGTATTCAAAGATTTATGAGAAATGAATTGTTTTCTGGCTTAGAGTTAACAGTATAAAAACATAACAGAAACTCCCTCGGGAAGGGCAGAGTCGGCGTGAGGTGCAGGAGCCTGAAAGCCTCTTTTCATCCAGGAAGGTGGTCTCTGCAGGGCAGAGCTGAGGAGCTCGGTGAAGCGGTGGGGAAGTGTGGATGCTGGAAACATGTTTGTTTTGCGGAGAAATAGAGCTCTCCTGCTCTCTGGCATCCTGTACAAAGTGCTACAGCAACACAAACACAGGGGCTAGATCCACTGAAGGAAAATTTGAAGGTAAGGTGTATGATGTTTCCTCCTGTGTGTCTGTATCAGATGGAACAAGATCTGCAGATAAGTAGCTTGTTTATCCTGAAGGAATAAAAGTAAGCCTGATGAAAGGATAAGGCAGCCAAAATTCCAGTTCTTTGTGTGTCTATATAATATTATCTGTTTAATAAAATCACTATGGGGAGGTCTCTATGTCAGCGCCATCCTTCATCTGGTGTTCCTCTGCTCACTTGCTGGCTTTAAAATTCACCCCCTTGTTGCTCTTGTTAAGAGAAGGAATCTTCAGTGATCATAGACCATCTAGGTAAGGTCTCATTCCTGAGGACTATGGCAAAATTTCCCCTGGTTTCAGAGGGAGCAGGATCCTTCCCAAGATCAGTGAAGTATTTAAAAAAAAAAAAAAACCTACTAAAATATGCACCTCAATTAGCAAAGAATGTGGCCTGATTAGTAAAGTGTATGAAATTTCAGCTATTAAATTCTACGGCTCTGATCAACAAAGCACGCTGCACAATTGGCAATGTATCCAGAATCTCAACTACTGCACTCGCCTCCTGCCAGATCAACCAAGCATGCAGCTGAATCAGTAAATTACGCAACTGGAGCAGCAAAATATGCACTTCTGATTGGGGGGCAAGGACATGGACATTCTCAAACATTTAAAATGACACACAATAGGTCTGTGTATCTTGCCTATCAAGCTCTGCCTTAGGAAAATGGGAGGCAGAAAAGATAATTTTATCAAGTCTCTCCCAACAACCGCTGTGCTGGAAAAGTACAGCCGGCTCGGACTGTGATAGCAGCAGCCCTACTCTTTACCAGCTGTGCTACACATCTGGTTCCAATCCTGGATGCCAGGTGTGGGGGGGCTATTTTACTAATGCTTTAATGGGATTTTTGGGTCTAGGTAGTTTATGATTTATAGAGCCCTGTAGAGCACTGTACATGCACTCAAGGCTTTGTTTCTACCTCAAGAAATGAAACCAGTTAAGAAAAAAACAAGACATCTTCAAAGAACCCAAATGTTTCGCTGGCAATGAGCTTAGTATCTATTAATCTCTTCACTGTTTGTAAAAGTACTTCAAGTGTTCTTCAAGTGTAGAGAATGACAGGTCTCTCCTATTTTCTTTAGAGCTTAATTAGTATAGCTAATAGCTGCTTCCTATTGTGTTTACGATATACCTTGCAGATACTTATTGACTGGACAGTCTGGAAGTTCTGCCAGTTTGGAGGGGACAGCTATATTCCCTGAAGTAACTGGGCTGTTTTCCCTAGTTTGTGCGTATGTGCTTAAGAATAAAAATCCAGCTGCAATACTGGGTTCTGATCTGCAGAAGTTGTCTTTGCTTTAAGTTATCATTTCTGTTTTGCACAGAAGAACTGCAGGTCATCCTGTTTGAAAGAAGATATAGTTTCAGGATTTCTCTAAACTGCTTTTTTTACATCTAGAAGTAAACTATTATGCTGCCTGTGCTCAAGGAAGGCATGAGAACTGCTTTGTTTTATTGCACTGCTCATTTTAGTACCCAGCAGTCTGAAGCATTATTTGAGTATAAGAAATATGTTTTCCTTTTTTCTTAATCTGCTACAGCTGGTACATCAAACTGGCTTGCACTGAACTTATTTACCAAATTTCTGTCTCATTTCCAGGTCAGTTCAATGAATGATCCCATTTAGTTCTTTTTCCTGTTTAAAATATTTCCTACTGAGTCCAGAGCAGTGCCCTTAAAACATAATTGATTTGGGTCATTGAACCTTTATTTTTCATGCATGTTAGTTTGCATCCCGCCACTGGTCTGACTGGTATTTCAATTAGAAAAATACAGGCGGATTTCTCCTGGAGGCTAAAGTTCACGTGGAGTCTCTGGCGAAATAAGATCCTGGAGTATGTATCCCTGGAACTGGGCAATCATTTGTAACTTTTTTTTTTTTTTTTTTAATTCTCTGTCTGGCCAGAATGTTGTAAATCTGGCTCTCTCTTGTTAACTTCACGCTAAGCAGCAATAATGTCTACAGTGTTTTAGCTCTAATAATTCTAATTACTGGAGAAGCCGAAAGCTGAGAAGATGGATGAGGCAGCTCTAAGTCCTGCATAGCACATGGGACTCTCTTTTTTGATCTGAAACATAATTTTCTTGTTTGGCAAAGCTAACGATGGAAGAAGCAGCCAAAGTGAGAGGAGTAAGCCAGTAGCAGAGATTTCTGGAATGGTGTGGACAATCTTTTTGCTGAAGGAGCTACAGGAGTGCTGTGCAGCTAGAGATGCCATCCATTCATCCTTGGGATGAACATGCTGAAGTCATTTTTGTTTCCAAGGAGGTTGACGCAAACAATCCTGTTGCACTGGTTTAAAATACCAATAAACAATCTTTCCTATGGTAGCCAGCAAACAATTACTCCTTTTTTTTCCCTCTCTCACTTGCTTCTTTGACAGAGCAGGAGTGGTGGTTGCTCATCTGTCTGTCTCTTTCCTCCTGTCTCTCTTTCCTTTGAGAAGAACCTGCAGCATTTTTGGTACTAGAGAGTGGCTACGAAGCAGTAGTGCAGCTAGACCAAAAATTAGATCTGGTACAGCACCTCTTCCACACTATTATTATAACAGGGTCAGTCTATCCACTTGTATCTCAGCTCTATTAATAGTAAATAAAAAATATCCATCTTGATGGTTAGATATAAATGACAATACCAGCTAAGTTTTGAGATGTTTTAGGTCCTTCCTTTAGTATGCAAAGCACTAAATAGTATCCCCTCTACTCATACAAATTCTCAACAGAAGAGTAGGGTCAGGGCATCCAGGTTCTTGGATTAATATGTAGAATGATTATACAGAAGTTGAGAAAAAACTTATTGGCAGCTTTAGTTCTTGGACTCCATGTAGGAACCTTCCAATTCCTTTTGGAAGCTTTCAGCAACAAATGGCCTTATGCTTCACTTTGAATGCTCTTACTCATGTCCCTGCCAATGAAAAAGAGATCCAAATTTTTGAGAGGAAAAGGGCCGACTTGCCTGCCTATTTTCTAGAATTCTTGGGATCCTACCAAAGCTCAGAGAAGTAATCTGGGTCTTCACGAGGATTTAGATCAGACCGTAGGTACTGCTGACTCAGATTAGTAATGATGTACATTGAGGACAAAATCTGCACTGGGGTTTGGGTGGAGTCCTCTTACAGCAGAAGAGTTGGTAATACTTTTACAACACCTTTCATCAGAGGATTTCAGAGTCTCACAAATATCTAATTACAGAAACTATTAAATTATGTGAAATCCTTGGTCCTGGGGGAGTACAGCAGAACCATTATATTTGAGTAAAGAGCAGGGGTGGGTGGTGTTCAAAGCACCAAAACAAAAGCAAATGTGCCACATGCAAGCCATAACCTGCTGTACTATCTCATTTTCATCCAGTATTTTATTCTTCTCATTTCTTTATGTTAGCAGCCAGATTGCAACATCAAATCACCTAAACAAAAAAGGCAAGTACAAGCCTCCATTCAGAATTACTGTCAGGTCTGAAGAGGAGATTTTTGGAAGTTCACTGATCTCTTGTGGATCCATTTCCATACTGTTTGTGTTTTGTTATTCTATTTAGTAGTAGTAGGTCTATAGGAAGTCCCAGGTGCCATGAATACCAGGAAGGACAGCTATCGAATACAGGTGATTTGGGATGAAAAATGAAAGTCCAACCTCATCCCACTCCAGGGGTATCATTGCTCACTTTATCCAAGCAGGGTGTGCCAGCTCTGCATTGTACTTAGTTTGGGATTAGCGATGGGAGATCTAATCCACTTATTCTACCTAAATACAGCCCTCTCCTGCCTTTGTTTAATAAATATTATCATGTCTCTTGTTCAAGTTTTTTTTTTTTCCCCTAGACGACTTAAAATGTGGAGCCTTTGCTTTTAGAACTAAGACCTGAAGCACAGGTTGCTTATCCCTTTTGTCGTTAAACATCCTCATTTGCGAGCAGTTCAGGTGGATCTGAGACTTCACTATTTGAATATAAGGGCCCCAGGATTGCTCATCAAGAGCAACTTTGAATGCCAGCTTAGTAGACTGAACACTTTGATTTGCCTCTAAAATCAACAGTAACTTATTCCAAGTTTCCTGGTTAAAACTTGAATGGGGAAGAAGAAAGGATGTCTGCAAAGCAGATTTACTTGGAAAAATAAACCACACACTGGTTGGGACCCCATAAAAACAAACCCGCTGTGTAGTTTTTCCTCTGGCTGCAGTACCTGCGATACATTTTTCTGCTTTCTCTCACACCCTCCCTGCTGTGCCCTCATGGTCTTTCCTTATGTGTAGGCAGTAAAGTAAAATTTACAAGCATCCTGCTCTCTGAAACCCTGGCAATGCTGGAGTCTTGGAAATTTCCCTTTACAGAGCACACAAGAGGAGACCAATCCTGGAACTGCGAGGTGGGGAAAAGAGCTGCTGTTTGTCTACCATCCAAAACTAAGTATGTGCCTTCAAACCATAACAGGTATCTGAATCACCAGCCTCAGTTGTAGCAATGGCTCATTTAGAAACTTAGTTAAAAATACTTATATTCCAAGTTCTTGTACGAAAGGGAGGAGGTCTTTTTGTTTGCTTTTAAGGATCACTATACATGCCTTCTGCATAAGCCCTCTCACCTGCTAGTGACATGTAGCAAAACAACACTATTCCCAAAGAGTTTCAGTAATAATTCTGCGGCGTGTGGGTGACAATGCAGAATATTCAAAGGTTTTAGCTTTCACATGTGGAATGTTTCCTTCTCTGTATGGTTGCATGACAGACGTTCAACATGCAAAACATCTGAAGCGTCTCAACAAAACAACTGGGTTACGCAGCTGAAAATGAAATCCAAGCACAAACAGCTTTTTTTCTTTTTCTTTTTTTTTTGCAGTGCCAGTTTACATGTATGTGTGTGTTTTGCATGATTTTAGACATCAAAATTTATTTGTTGGGAAGTACCCAGCAAAATTTGCTTTGGATTGCTTTCCAGTTTCCCTTTCTTCTGTTTTTGGTATCCTTAAAACAAAGCATTTTGAGGCAGCTAAGCTGCATAAGGGTTTCATTATTTAAATGTTGTTCCCCAAGTATTTGAGAGGTTATACATGCATATATACACACTATATATATAAAAAGTTAATTTGGGAACATTAGTTTTACGGATCCCTATGAACTTACATAACTTGTTCAATGGACTTCTACACTGAATTGTACAAGCAAGCTTTTTCACTGCAGTGCTATAGCTTTTGTTTGTTATACATTTCATCTGGTTACCAAGCAGTTAAGACATAATCTAACCATGTTTTCTACTCTCTAATTTGAGCTGCTTTGGCCCATTCAATTTATAGAAAATGAAAACCAGACTGATCTTAAAACTCCCTATGCATTTTCCCATCAGTTCCCACCACCCCTATCATTTACTGTTAATCTTTTCTATGGTGTGTTGTGTACACTTTGTTAATTAGAACTTGCTCTAGTAGAAAAAAGACCTATGCTGACCTATTAAAACCCTGAAGCAAATGATCATGGCATCTTGAACTCTTCATTACACTGCCTTACTTTGATTTACGATGGTCCCATCATATTCATGATTATTTGCCTGAGGAGGCACTCTAAATGATGCCTTTGTTTCTCTTTCTAAAGCTTTACATTTTGTTTTGTATGTTTGAATGAGGGTATTTTCTGAAAGAGGAAAAAAAAAAAAAGCCAAGGAGTGGCTTTGTATGGATGTAGGATCTTATTTGATATGGCATCTTGCATCTGATATGGCATCCTCTGTTTGTCTCCTGCATGTCCAGTCACATAAGTTAACTATTTTTCCCTCCAAAGATTAGCCTGAAAAGGCAACAGGAAAATGCCAGTTGTTGATGAGAATTCCAGCACTCCCTGGTGGATGTTATCTTAGATAATTTGCATGTATGCTTAACTGTAAAAGCTAATGTAATAAAAAGAGAAAAACAAGTGATCAGAGTGCTCCCTAAAGACCTGCCTCACTTGCATTGCTTATGTGAGCCTAGCATGGTACATTTATCTGAGATAGTGATGACAGAATTCTGCTTAAAATAGTTCTACATTACTAGTTTCATGCTTGTGGTCCCCAGGGGAAGACCTCCTAGCCGTGGAAGTCTTTCCAAGCAATGAACTTCAAGACTTCTAGTCTTAAAAATCTACCAAAAAAAAAAAAGTAGGTGAGGAGCAGAAACTTTGCTTAACCATGCCTAGTTAAAACTTGCAAAATTTTTTCCAGGCTAATCCAAATCAATCTTGATCAAAGAACTCAACAGGGAGGACTGAAACGTCAGCCTATTTATGATAAAAGGGTAGGGGGGAGAAGAGCAAAAGAATTTTTATTGTCTTTTCCATATCCTGAGAGCTTCCACCCATGAGAGTTTGGGTAACTGAGTTGGACAGGAAGTCTACAAGTCACACCGTTGAGGAGGAAGGGAAACATATTCTTTCCAAGGCTTGTTAAGAACATCTCTAGATCCTGCTTTGGCTCTCTGCAGAGGAAGAGTAGCAAAACCAGCCAGGAAAGCCACACACCCAGAGCTGGGTATTCTTTGCCTTATATAGGGAGCTCATACCAAGTACTCAAAGTATCCGTTTGTCATTTTTTTTTTTCCCCTTCTCACCTGAGCTTCCTAAAAGAACCAGAAAGCACTAGGTTGGCTTTTCCTGGATGACCTGCAGGGTAAATGCAAAATGTCACAATACAATGTATGCACAGACTGCTTATACTGCTGATTATACTATGGAAAGCTGTACTGTTCCATGGATAATTGTTTGGAAAACAGCCTCTGTTTGTGTCTCTGGGAACAAGCATTTTTTTGTAAGCAGAAAAAGCCATTGCATCTCTGGAGTTAAATGAGGAGGGCTGTTCTGCCCAGAAGCTGGAGCGCGTTGCTGCGTCTGGGGGTTGTCTGACTGCCCATGTTTGTTTTTTTCTCCTTTTTTTTTGTGATTTTTCCCCACCTCCTGCTCTCAGAGAGGATCAAGTACGCGGGATGGTGACCTCATTGTGCAATTATGCAATCTGCTTGAGGCCAGGTATCAAAATACACTGCAGCTGTGCACTAGGACCTAACAGTGGCCGGGGGGCCAGGGCCTCCTGGCTCTAATGAGATCACTGACCTTACCCTGCCACTTCTTCTGCAGCTGCTTTGATTCAGAGACTTGTTTTGGCAATGACCTGCATAACGGTCTGGGGAGCGGATAGGAAACGCTGCTGCTTCCCTCTCCGAGGGCAGACTGAGAGCTGGCCCCTGAGACCTGGAAGCAGATGAGGATCTCCCAGGTCCTGTCCTCCTCCTGCCCGCCTGGCACAGTCTACGTGCCCTTTTCCAAGGCACGCAGTCATCAGCATCCTCACGGATTTTTCAAGAGGCAAGGAGCAGGTTGCCTCTTCATCTGTGAAATAAAAACATGCCTTCCAAGCAATCTTTTTTGGATGTTAAGTTCAGGGTTCATTTGCAAAGTCACATATGGGAAGAATATGGGGAAGAGCTTGCCTACACGCCAAGGCACATTTGGGCCTCAAAGTCCTGAAGTCCAGACTTCACATTCTTTGTTCCAATTGCTGCACTGTGTTCCTGCTTCCCTCCTCTACTCTTCCAATAATATTTTTGTTTTCCTTGTCTCCTGCAGCAGCAGGCTCTGATAGTCCCCTTCCCTTCTTACCTGTATATTTGTTTTCTTCAAATCTCCTGTCAACCAGAGAAAAATAAGTGGAAAAATTGATGACAAACAAGAAAGAAGAGTCCTATAAAGCTATCTGATATGTGCCAAGAAGAAATATAAGACAAGCTGGGTTCTTTCCTGGAAATGGGATTTACAGAGTGGAAATGTCACATCCATAATCACTTTCATGTGGTGGAACTGCTGTTACCCACTACTGAAATAACAGAGCAACTGTTAAAAATGCAGGTTTGGTTTTGCTTAAATCCAGCAGGTTGTACTTCTAGATTATATTAGACCCTTGTTAAAAACATGAGTGCAACTGCACTGATACCATAAATGTAAAAGTAAATGCATGCTCATCCCTGTTTCAGAGCCCTACAATTGAACCCTGATCAGTGCTCTTTTAAGGTAAGTTTGCTCAGGGAATGAGAGGAGCCTATAAAATGTGTGTGTGCAGGTACAAGGGTTTGTGCAGGGCAAGGTTATTGGGAATCAGAGAGTGAGAGATCCCGCAGCAAACAGAATACTCTGATGATACCTCTTTTGGGGTCAAGCTCAAAAAAAAAAAAATCATGGACAAAGATTTGAAGAAGGAGACAGGAATGGGACAGCTTTCTCCTTATAACAATAGCCTGTCAATCTTACATCCTGATCTACTTCTGTCAGGTCTGCTACTTCCAAGCATCCAGAAATACTTGAAGAGTTGCCTAATATGGCAAGACAGAGTATTCATTTGCTGTTTTCTAATGTTTTAAACAGCAAAAGCAATTAGGCAGTTGGAAGAAAGGGTGATTCCAAGACACTCCAAGGCATACATGTACTGCCAGGTGGAAAAATAAGTTAGATGGGCTACTGCTATATCTAGTCCTTTTACATGAAAGAAATCATGCATGCTTATACTTTGAGTAAAAGGATGAGATGAAAATGCAAAATTCAGTAGAGCGTTAATTTGATAAAGCCTTCTGTTAGCTTTGTCTTGTTCTTGGAAAAAGTCCTGCTAACCTTGGTCTCTACGTTAATCAGCTAGTGAAATAAGAGTTATAAGGATAGGTCACTTGGACACTTTTAAAATCTACCAGACTGGGATTTTGTATCTTACTCTTGAGACAGTCTTTTCTCCCATCATTATCTGTAGCATCCAAAAAGTTCAGACTTTTCTAGCTTGGCAATACTGTGAGAAGAGAGTTGGGCTTCCTCTGTGAACCACAAGAATTGTATTTCTGGTGGCTTTGCAGCTAGTTCCTGCCACATCAGCAAGTAAAGACTTGCCTGTATTTTGGTGTTTTTTTTCCACCCTTAAGCTAGGAGTAAGGAATGACCCCTTCTTTCTCTCGTTCCCTCTCCCCCCCCCACCTGCACACCACATGTTTTTTTTTCTTTTAAGAAAAAACCCTTAAGTTTGATATTTTCTTGTTATTCTGGCTCAAGGTGCAGGTCAGTTCATATTTCACCACAGAGAGTTGGCTCTGTTCATACATCCTAGTGAGTCTGAGTGATCTTTAACTCAGAATGAACCTTCTATGTTTGGAGGGGAAAGGGATGTAGTTACCAAGATACCATACTTTTATGTATTATGAGCAATTGCAAATATGTTGGTGGAGTTTTAAAGAGGTCCTTGGGGTAGAATAAAGAAACATGAAGGAGCTGGTGAGGTCTTCTTAAAGCCTTGCCAAACAAGACATATGTGTGTGCATGCATGTACATCACATGTTTTTAATTTTGGAGGGGTGACGGTTCCTAAGCAAAGCTAGCTGGATTTTCACCACACTGACACTACAGTGAGTTGGGATGGCTAAATTTAGTCATCCAAACTGAAAAATCTTGGATTACAAGACTGCATCCATTTCAGTCCAAAAACTAATTGCATACTTCCATGGTTGCTGTTGAGTCAGCTGTAGGATAAGGCTACTATAGAACAACCAAATACTTCCTGGAATCCTGTTTTGGCATCAGGTTGCTACAGTGGATTTTGATTTTTAAACAGGACAAAGCAAAAAAAAAACAAAAACAAAACAACAACAACAAAAGCATTTTACGTAGTAGGGCATTTTACAGTAAAGGTCAAAACATAAAAGAATTGTTCGATCAAAAGCACAAGATCCTAACCAAATATTTTGACTTCAGGGTGATGTTCTTTAAGGGTCTAAAGTCTGTGTGTATGCACATATATATATACACACACACACATATACATACATGCATGCCTTCTGTCCTCACCTTCTCTCTCATCACTCTAACACAAAATCTTTCTAGTACAGCCTTCAAACAAACACCAAAAAACCCTTTAACTTGGATAGGAGATAACACATTTCTGCTTCTGAAGAGACTTAATAAATGCAGCAGCTATTAAATGTACACTCAGTGTTAAATGTAGTGGATTATTCCTTCTCTGGCATTTCTAAAAAGAACTGGAAGTGACGCTAAGTCTGAGTGAGACTGGAAATACATGCAAGGAATGCACAGAAGCTGAGACATGCGTAACACATTAATGAGGGACAAGTGGGTTCTGATCTTTGTAGATCCTTTCCTTGCCAGACTGCAACGGGGTGTCTACTTTAAGCATGTGGCTTGGGCTCTGAGGATGTATTGGAAGGGCAGTGCCTCACTGCGTGTCTCCACTTTCCTCTGCAGAGGCTTTCACTCTGATTCTTGGGTATGCACAAAGAGTACTTGATATTTCTTAGGCAAGTTATAAAAGAAAACAAACTACGTTGGATAGATCCCAAGCCAGACAGTCTGAGATCAGGCTCCTGGTGGAATGACAAACATCAAGACAGGATGTCCTCCTTCCTCATTGTTGAAATAAATACACTTTAAAAACAAACAACCTTTGGCATTGCACATGAGATGCAGGCAAGACAGCATCCTCCAGGTTGCTGCAGACAACAGCTTCCTGTAACCACCATTAACATGAAGAAAATGTGTCGGCACTTCTTGGGCTTCAGTAAAAGCTGCATGCACAGTGGGCTGAGTTTCCCAAGTCAGGATTTTGCATCCTTTGTCTCAACTACTCTTCATCAGGGCTCATATCTTTACAAGCAAACCCACATGGTCATGGCACCTTCTCTTTCCAGCTACGTGTTACAGCGTCTTCCTTAGAATCCCTCTGGGCTCCCTGCGTTGCCTCACGCCAAAAGCATTTCTCCCTTGGGGGCAGGGCAGAGAAGCTTAAAAGTCTGCGTCCTAACTGCCTATTTCTGGTGATTCAGGCACAGATTGGTGCCCAGCAGAGCCCTACCCTTGCAGGACAAATGGCGGCTGTCATGACATGCCATTCGTGGCTTTTTGCAAGAACCTTCTGCAGGTTTTGCATGTGCTTCAGAAGGGGTGAATGTGGCTTCACTGAATGGAAGAGGCCAGGAGGGTCACCATGCTTTGATGTAAGAGTGCTGCTGCAAGAACTCGTCCTATGCTGGTGAAATGAAGAACTTGTTTCTGTGCATATCTTTGGTTAGCTCTAGTCTAGTGACTTCTTTGGCAGAACAGTGATTAAAGAGGGCGTTAATTAAGTGCTTTTCATGGTGGAATTCTCTTTGAATGTGTTGTTTCACTGACAGTATTCCTACTAGGATAGTGCAGGGTTCTAGGACTACATTTGTAGGTGTCATGTGAGCAGAGAGCGGAGCCGATAACTATATTACTCAATAACTGTTCCCTCCTGAGCACAGCCTTGGTAGGGACTTACAGTTAACTCCCATCTGGCCAAAAGAATTAATTTCCGCATTTCCTTTGTGGCAATTCTGGTTTTTGTCAGTGTCACCTGTTTCTCAAGATCTCTTTTGTTTACAGCGACCAGATTTAAAGGAGGGAAAAAAAAATCACAAAAATTCACCAAAAAAACCCCCAAAAAACAGAGCAAAAGAAAACCCACATACTATTTGTTTGGTGTTGCAGACCCTACACATCAAGGGTTTGTTCTTCCTCTGAGAGAAATGATGGTCCTCAGGAAGCAAACGCTGGTGTTTGTGGGGAGATTTCTGAAGCTTGTAGTCGCTTGTGACCACATCTGTTCCAACACAGCACAGCTTTAAGCTTAAGTAAAACTCTCAGGCTCTGTATGGCTCCATGAGGGTTTTGTTGCAAACCTGCATCTTTGTAGAGCAGAACAACCTTAGTCCCCTGGCCAGGGTGTCGCTGCTGAATAAGGGACTAGCACAAGGTCCAGCCTTACATTCCTTAGCCCTGTGTATCCTGATGCAGAGATACTGCAGCCAACTGGCAGCCATGAGGCTCACAGAGGATCCAAAGGCACTCAAACTCAACTCCTCAAATGTGCACAAAGCCCAGTAGGTATTTCAATCCAAATGATGATGGATTCCAGGGAAAATGAAGGCAGGAAAGGGAACATATTCTGAGAGCAGAGCAAGAGATTTATAGGGGAATGCACTTACTTGTTCAGCACGGTGATTAATCACCCAAGATCCACTGAGCTGATGTCAGATCTCCTGCAGTCTGCTGCTTTTCGACGTTAAAAAGTCAACTGTCAGGAGAAGTACCCGTCAGTAGCTGCAGTTCTGGTGCACATCCTGGCTCCAAAAATGGATGCATTTTTAATTGAAAATTTAGCATTATTTACTGCCACTTGCTATGTCAATAATGTTATTAAAAGCAAGCTTGAGAGACTAGCATGAGGCCAAGGCAAGTCTGCTCAAGCATGCTAGGGCATAGGGAAGGAACACAAGGAAGGCCACAGAGGAGCCCTTTCTCTTCTTCCAAATGTAGTAGTTACCCTCTGCCTAAGGGAAGAGGGAACATACTGACCTGAAACTAGCTAGAGTCCTGTAAATTCAACTGATAGCAAATATGTACTTTTGATGTGAATTAGCAGATGACCCTAAAAGTTAGGATTCCTAGATTCTTAAATTGAAACAAGTTTTTGCTGTTTTCAGTAGGATATTTACCATCAACTAGCTAGTTCAGTATAAAAGCAATTATTTTACTCCCCAAAGCAAAGACTCTGTAAGTTAATATTTATTTTGGTACTATATACTGAGGGATACATTTGACGGGGAATTAGAGTCTTTAAATGATGTAGGCACATGAATATAATTTGTGTGAGCCATAGTCAAGCCCAGGCACTTTCAAAGGGAAGCCTGTACTTTATTCCATTAATACTGCTGTAAAAAAATGATTTAAATTACCCTTTCAAAAAGTCAAACATTGGTTTCAGCCTAGAAAACAAAATACAGTTTCTACCTCCATTATTTTTTTGGCCCTTTTCTATTTCCATCCACCCTGAAACACTCAGAATATGAAAAGCACCTGCTAGAAAACAAAGTTCATGTCTTGCAAAACAGGTCTGGCTTTTTGTTTTTATTTAAGGACTTTTCACATTTGGCATTACATTTTTTTTCCTTTCCATTTCAATATGAGCCAAGGGGCGGGACCAAGAGAAAAAAAATCCTAGAGTATTTTGATCTTTGTGGCTTTATGTGGACTTCATAAACTTTGTTTGTTGTCCTGCCAAGCTTCCTTTGTGTTTAAATAGATAACAGACCAAGACAACTAATCATTTCCAATTTAAAAAAAAAAAAAAAAGAAAAAAAGCGCACGCACATTCTCTTTCTTTTCTACTTAATGCTAGCAAACATATGCTCCTAGACAGCGCTTGTGACCTAAGTCACCCAACTTCCAACTTATGTGCTCTAGGTGACCCTGTGTGTGCAGGGGGGTTGGACTAGATGATCTCTAGAGGTCCCTTCCAACCTTAAGCATCCTATGATTCTATGATTTCTTCCCCTCTTCAAGAACAATTGCCCAAGGTGCCAACAGCACTCTGCACTCTCCAGATTCATAAATCTTCAACGAAGGCTCTAAGAGTATCTCTGGGAGAAGATAATCTGAATTATGATGCATGGAAAACACCTCCTGTACCTTTAGAGAACAAGTGATCAGTGGTCTATAGAACCATTTACAGATTTTGTGTGTATGTATGACTATGAAAAACCAAGCATACCTCATAGCCAAATCAGTAGTAGAATGTGAGAATTATGAATTATTTTGCTAGATTATATTTGGGTAGGGGGCAAAGATTGATCATTCAGTATATACTTCCACCTTCTCTAGTATTGGTTGACTATATTAGAGATTAATGCTCCAAACAGTGAAGGTAGAAAATAGTTGCAAGAAACATAAGTTCATGGAGTTTGTAGAAGTCTTATCTTATACCAGTCACTGAAGAGAAAGTAAAGAAAATGGTATGACCTTGCAGTAGGCCTAGCAGGCTAGATCCTGTGCTTGCAAACATTGATAACAATCTCCAGTAACATGCAAGTTTATTTTCCAGGTATACTACTCCTGTGGTGCAGTGGTGGAATCAATGGAAAGAGGTCTGATTTTATCACCAGGTTTTCCAAACAACTACTACCCAGGGACTCACTGTGTATGGCAGTTTTTCATTCCTATGAGAGCTCATCTTATCTTGGAAATTTTTGATTTTGACATTTTTGAGAACACTAGTGAAACTCCAAACCTTTGGGATGGCTTTTCAGCTCCTGCTAAAACAAGGGATAAGGACATGCCTTCTCCTGAGGAGAACTTGGATTTTGCTCTCACTACTTCAAAGTCCTCTCTCCAGACTTGGATGTCAAAGGCATCCCAGAATCTGAGCAGCACAGGAGATCAATCAAAGGACCTCGATAGTCGCTTAGATGATCTTACAAGAATCAGCTCAAAAAAAGATGTGGCCAAACAAGCATCTGAAGGAAACCAGTATAAGCAGCTGAAGGACCCCAAAGCAATTACTAAGGCTCAGCCCGAGGAACTGCCATTCCCTGTGGCTGGTAGTGCCATGATGCACAGGCAGAATATCAGTGGCCTAGGAACAGAAGAGGTGAAAGGGAAAATCTTGCTGGCCCATCTTGCTGCTAGTGAGCAAGATGAAGTTACTGGAGAGAGCTGGACCCTTCCCACAACAGTCCTGCCACTGGAAGCCTCTTCCACTCCACAGTCTGCAGTGGACATCTGTCCCCATGATGTTTTGTACGTTTCTGATCTCATCACATTTTCCTCACGTTTTTGTGGATCAAATACACCCTTAAACAAGCCCATGGTCTTCGGTTCATCTCTGGAAATGGTTGAGGTTATCATGGAACTGATCACAACCACAGACCGTGGGCGAGGCTTTGCGATGCTCTTTGAGTACAAGAACATCACCGAACCTGATCCTGTAGATGCAGCGAGGCAGGAGAGAAAGGAAAACATGATGATGCTGGCAATTATAACAGGGATTGTCATCTTTGCCCTTGCTCTGTTCTCTGCCCTCTGCATAACTTGCAGGTAAGATGATGCATATCTGAGCCTTTGAAGTGTATGGTATCTGTGTAGGACAGAAATAGTTGTGTTTCTATGCTCTGCTAATGCTTGCAGTCTAGATGTAGTAGTATGTGGATATGGAGGGAAGCCTGTGCCAATTACTGTTCCTGCTATCTCCTATGCTCCTAAGTCTTCTAGTTGCACAGCTTGTCTCCCATCTATTTTCCTTTTCCTGAAGAAACACTTGAAGGTTGACCAATCCAAAGGATGAGGACTTTGTTGGGCCAAGTGTCCTGTATAGTTTTAACATTCAGCGTTTCTCTGCGCATTCTGCACAATTCCATATTTTGTCTCTAACCATCACTCATACTCTGTGAAAAAGTAAATAGCAATAAAGAGCATCAGTGCTGGGAATTAAGATATGGTTACATACATTAAAACATGTCACAGAAGAGAAAATAGTAGTTATCCAAGAGACACAGACATTCATTCGAATGCCCCTCCTGCAGTAAGCAGGTATCAGCACCTGCCTCCCAGAGGTAGTAAAGCTGGAGCAAAGTCAAGTCAGTTCCATGGTTCACCCCAGTGACACCTCAGAGCAAGGCCAAACCGCTCGTGATCCTGCACGGCAGCACTGGTGGTCACCACCTGATAGGCAACGAGCTGGCCAAGCAAGCTGGCTGCCAAGCTGCATTCCCACATTCCCAATTGCCAAGCCCTGGCGCTAATCAGTTAACAGCTAAAGCCACTGATGAAAGCTTCCTTCCGCACTCAATAGCTTCCTTTTCTCCAAGTCTTTCAGGAGAAAGATTTTTTCCCTCACAGCATATGTCTGGATTTTTCCTACTAACTCCCTAGCGGAAACATTTTTATAAAAACAGTTTTGGCTTTTTATATTTCTCCTGACAAATTCAAAACAAAACCCAAGCTCCCCAGGTTTTTGTCAAAACAAACAGTACTTCTGAAGTGTTTTGACTTTGGTGGAAGCATCAGTTAAACTGAAACAAATGCTTTTCCTTGCAGGGCTCAGTTACAGTGATTCGATGTTAGCACTAGCACTCATTTCCCAGCAGCAGTGTTCAGCCTGCCCTGCATCCCCTGCCTCATTTCTTGTGCAGCTTCCAACACCACGAGACGCCAGCACACGTGCCACAGCCTGGCCTTTGGCTTTGGCCATGGGGCAAGGAGCTGAATGACCATGCAAATGCAGGCTGGACTAAATGTATTCTCATCAGCTCTTGTTCCAGCATCACCTAAGTACACCAAACGAGGGAAAGATAACTACTAATGTCCAGAGTTCAACATCTCATGAAGTTTCAGGGTTATCCAGCAACTCCAAGTAACTTTGATAGGGGAACTTTGTTTTCCTGGGCATTTTGGAGGTTATATTTCTACCTTTGCTAGATAGATAGTTTAGGCCATCAGTGTAATAGATGTTGGAAGATGAGCAAGTTTGTAAGGCTTAAAGTCCTTTGCTGCACATAGAAAGTCCTGCTTTCAGTGCCCAGCCTTTGCACTGCTGTAAGAGTTAAGCTTGGATACATCACATCTAACTAACCTTTTCCTTTTTAAAAGGGCTTACAGAACACTAATTTAGACCACAATTTTCTCTAGCTCCAAGGGAAAACGTCTGGTGGAAAATCTCTTCCAGATACTAAATATTTTATTTTTACAACCTTGCCAATCTTTAGAAGAAAGAGACAGAAACGTTCCCTTTGCTATGGCAGCAGTCTGGGCTGATACATAAACTATTCTTGCTCCATTATCCCTATTTAGTTTCAGCATAGCTCTCCATGAAGTGGAATATTATTCAGACAAAATAAAAAACCACACTGCAAATCTGAGACTTCACTGATTGAATCTTACTCTGCGTAGAAGGTTTAGAAAGTCAGGCCATGCTGATCACATGTAAAATTTGACTTGAACATTTTATAAACATCTGGGAAGCACATCTGTTGCCTACCAACAGAAAAAAATCTAATACATCGTTTTTTTCCCCCCCTCACAAGTGTTTGCATGATCTTGTCTCTAGAAATACTTCCTACGGGGTTACTGTGACACAGTGCCAGTGTTAGGCTCACTTCTTGCCACAATGGCTCTCAGGCCTTTACATTGCTACATGACTTTTTTTAAAAAAAATATATCTTGGTCTGATACTGCATATAAAGGGAGATCATATCCAGTTCTTTAGTTTTTTTGAAAAGCCATTTTCTATCCCAGCTGTCTGCAATGCCAGCATGCATTTTCAGGGAGGCCTTGATTACGATACATATTTACTTTTTGTTAGATTTTAAAACAATGAGATTTGAAGCATAAGTGATGCCCAGATCTGGGCCAAGTAAACCCACTTACACTGCACTGCAAGATTCCCTCCATCCTTTTATTGATCCAACTGCTTTGAAGATATTAGTCCTTGGCCTCTTCTATCAGAGCTCACCAACACTTCTCAGCTGCAGTTTCCTTATGTGGTTTCAAAGAAGATTGCAGAAGTCATTAAACATTCTTAAGAACTTCTAGTTTGACTCCACCATGTTCTAAATAAAGACTTGAATTTAGGTGTCAAGAGTATACTAGTCACAACTTGTCCTCACTGCAGGAAACATCAGGACTGCAAGGGAGTGGTTTGAGGGCAGCAGTGAAGATACTTCAAATAAACCAATATACTCAGAGATGGGACCAGTTCACCAAGGCATGATAACACTTGCCCTGGCTGGAATGTGCCATGGCAAAGAAAAACACACCAGGAGATGCCAGAGTAACTTCCAAGCTCTTGGCTTTATAAACGGCATCACACTTCATAGCTTCTTCTTACTCTGCCTGCTTCTCTGCTACCAGGTTGGAGTTCAACTATGTTTTTTCCACTGTTTTTAGTTGCTGCTGTTGCTCAGCTAAAAGTAGCAGGTTGAGCCTTGCCAGGGGCAGAAATGGCCCAGGACCGGCTTGGCACCTACTGCCACTCTAATGCACCAAATCGTCAGTAGTGTCTGCTGGGGCTCATTGCATTCAGCCAGGGCGAAGCTCTCTGGGGAAACTCCAAGTCTCTGCCACACTGCAGCTTTTGTTTGCTGTTTGGGGAGGGAATGAAAGCCTCAGTTGTTAGTTGGCCAATAATTCTAATTACTTTTGGCCATGAGGCCTGGCTCAAGTTATGGAGTATTTTTTGTTTTCTTTCCCAAGCCCCCAAGAACAAGAGATGTCCACCTTTTTTAATTTTAATCCTATCCAGTGCAGTCACACTTTTGCTCAGTGGCTGCAACCCACGAGTTGCAGCTGCATTTTATACCTGCCTATGCTGCCAGTGATCTGTTTGCAGTTACAACCCCTGCATGTACGGCTACTTCATCAAGTCATCATCCACTGCCATTTCACTCCATACTATCTGCCCTGCTAGTCACTACCTGCAGCCTTATATTCACCTGGTGGAGTCACACATTGGTTCCTGACAGGCTTATAACTCATATCCACTCTCTTTAAAGCCTCTTTGGTACCTGCATCTTGCAGGTACTTCACATGAGGAAGAGGAATCCAGTTGCCAAAGCAGGCCATAGAGTAATGGCAGAGAAGGGGTGGTAAGAAATTAGCATACTTAGACTTTTGCACTTGCCTCTACTATTTCTCCCGTAAATGTACATTGAAGTGCACTGAAATGTTTCTATGCTACCACTTTTTCCCCACCAAGGCACATGCTGGGTGCTCCAGTATGGTCAGGACTCATGTCAGGGGATAACCACAGCTCATCATCTTCCTGCTTCATTAGTTTTCCCTCATGTCAGGGGATAACCACAGCTCATCTTCCTGCTTCATTAGTTTTCCGTCTGGTTCATTTGGTCAAACAGCAATAGGGCTTTCAAAGTAGTTGTGGTGCCAGTTAATTATTATAGAGCACAATATCTAGTGAGACTAACAAGAACCACCAGATGACTGCAAGGGATTGCAGTTTCTAAATGCAAAAGCTTACTTGCCTATTAAAGTTTATACCAATTGTCAGTTGCTGAGATTTCTATAATGGATAGATCAATTGCAGCTTTATTTCAGAGAACAGGAATATCCCATAAAAGGGACAGCTGTATACAAGATGAGGAGAAATACATTTTTACCTGGGTTTCAAAGAACCTGGATTTAGTTTGTTAAACCATGCTGCAAATTCAAGTAATGAGCCCCAAAATGAAGACCATCCCCATAGCTAGCACAAACTTGTTGATGCCAAATGATCAGTGTGGAAGAGCTGTCCTAGGCTTTGTTTGCTTGAAGGAGAATATTTCCTTTATGCTCTTTAATCCCTGGGTGGGTGGATTTCAACAGATTTGTCTGTAGCATGCAAGTTATTTGAAACAAGAAATCTTCATAGGAATGTACCAGATTTGATTAAATTTTCATCATAGGCTTCGGCAGGGAAAGGATGGGTAGAAAGATGAAGGAATGCAATTTGTAGAAAACAGGAAATTGAATCCAGTTCTCCCACTCC